>JAAGKR010000640.1:64509-161070 GCA_011419295.1 Clarias macrocephalus | reverse complement strand
ACCCCCCCCCCCCCCCCCCCCCCCATTTAGCTGCATAAAGGCATGGTTTGCCAAGGTTATGCGTCCATGCGCACAAATGATCTCAACTGAATTCCTTTGTGCTGAACTGAATTGCTGTCTGCATCTCAGGCCTCTTCATCCCAACATCAGTACCTGACCTCATTAAAGCTCTAGTGGCTGAATGAACACTGGCAAGTGAAAAGCCTTCCTGGGAGGGGAAGTTATTATAACAGCAAAGGAAGACAAATCTACAATATTATGTTAAAAAAACACACTGTCCACAATTCCTTTGGTTATAAAGGGTACAAGAAAGATACCTGCTCTAAAGGCTTATTCTGTTTTCAACAGCAGACAGCACTGATGAGGATGTCACTGCCGCCAAATTTAGTCCCTCTTGTTACAGAATTCTTTGCCTGAAATATCATAAAATATTCCTCATACAGGAATGATTAATTTTTTTTTAAACAAACCAAAAAAAAAAAAAAACATACAAACATTTGTTCTTGTCTGTTGACTGTTAATCAGTCATTTTTGAGATACCAAATAAGCAGGAATTTTGGATGAATGAAAAGATGGATGCATGGAATCACGGACAATTTGAAAAACAATGAGACAAAAATGCAGTCTTTGTATGTTGAAATACATTTTGCATGATTAATTTTTTTTTATTTTTCCCAGATTTTCTCCCTAATTTAGTTGTGTCCAATTCCTCCCCGTCACTAGGGGGCTCCCACATTAAGGTACTACTACCACTCAGCCCGGGAGGGCCAAAGACTATCACGTGTTTCCTCCGAACCACGTGACGCCAGCCGATTGCCTCTTTTCGAGCTGCTCGCTCACGAACCGTTGGGGGCGGCGTAACACACTCGGAGGACAGCGCTATCCGCTCCTTCCGCTTGCGCGAGCTCACAGACGCCCCTGACTGTCTGTAGAGCCGTGATTAATGTGGGAGCACTAAGTACCTGTCATCCCTCCCCTCTGAGAGAGCTCGGCCAATCAGCTCTCTCTAGACCTCCGGCTGCTAGAGGTAACAGCATCACCCAGGAATCGAACTAGCGATCTCGGAGGCCACTCGGAGGCGATTGAAATATTCTTAATTTGCAGAATCTGGGAGATCCTGCTCATCCACTATGTCTTAATTTTTTGCCAAAGCATACAAAACAGTGTCGGATTTATTTATTTATTTATTTATTTATTAGACTAGAGTACATAATCATTGTACATTGTAATTAATCTTTTTGTATTTTAGGTGAAATTTTTAAGATGAAATGTCTTTACAATGTTCATATAAAATGATTTCAACAATAATGTAGTTTTTCATACTCAATCATTTAACAAGCACAACAATGTAAAAACTCCATTTATTCCTCTATATAATTGCGTGCTAGAGAAGTGTTCACTGTACACCGCAGCCATGATCAGACTGGCTGTAGAGAGACAGAGAAAGAGAAGTATACGAGTTACTTAAAGTTTTGTAAAACCTTTGCAAGATCTAACAATGAGAGCGCTGTTTTGTCTGTTCTACGTAATGTTTCATAAGGAGAATATTTTTCTTTAATGTCCCTTTAGGGCACGTACTGTATAAATGAGGTTAGAAAAACAAAATGTGAAGATCGAGCAATCATAATGTTCTACGCTTAAATTAGCAAAAAATGTAATGATAATAAAATGTAATGCCTGATTGTGGTTTCTTTAAGTGGTTAATTTGATAAATTATCTCCTCCCATCAGTGCAATGAGAACTTTGAAGCATGCTAATCGACTAATTTGGTCGTTTTTAAATTTATTTATTTTTTTACAGCAGTTAACCATGGTGCGGGTGGAGCCGTGCTAATCATAGCCTCAGGCATGCCGCGTTCAAAGCCTCAACGTTTAAAGTGTGTTTTTGTGATGCAGATGTGTTTTATTCATACATTTCTCTGCTCCTGTGGTCTCTGGAAATGACTGAAGAGCTGCGGGAACAGCCGTCTGTGGCGTCTTTGCCGTGTTCGTGCGCTTCAGTGCGAGAAAATAAGCCGAGATCATTTGAACACAGGAACAACAGGAGAGGACGCTAACGGCGCTAACAATCTCCAGATTTTTCCCAGCATGTGGCGTCCCTGTGTGCAGCTTATTGATTCACACATCCTACAGAAACCAGCCGAGAAGTCAAAAACTACAAAGAAAAGTCGGGATAGTGTGCGTGCGTGTTCACACATGCTGGATGTTTTTCCCTTTGACCTCTGTAGAATATTTTTACATGTCATCCTGTGGGAAGCGGCCGCAAGGTGTTCGGAATGCAGCCGGATTTAAAACGTAGAGCCGCCGGCGTTTTACTCATCAGACCACAGTGCTTTGTAAAGTACAAAAGTTTGCCAAAGTTCGATTTATCACAGAAGCGTTGAGTGATGTCATGTGTGTTTTTATAGCCGGACCAGTTGGGGAGTTCATTTGGGTATTTTCAAAAGATTCAGTTTTTTCATTGTTAATTAATCTGTGTAATTTATTCCATTACTATAGACCATTTATTCTTCCCCTAGCATGCATATCTAGTTTAAATATACTCTATCTATCTATCTATCTATCTATCTATCTATCTATCTATCTATCTATCTATCTATCGCTATTTGTTTTTTAATATAGTAAAGTATTAAAAAATAAAATGTACATTTCTTCTTTCATGGGGCAGCATGATGGCATAGTGGGTAGCACCGTGGTCTCGCATCACCAGGGTCGAGGGTTCGATTCTGTCGTACCTCTGTGCTTGGAGTTTGCATGTTCTCTGCTTGGTGGGTTTTCTCTAGTTCCAAAGACATGCAAAGTAGGTTAATTAGTGTGTGTGCACTTGTGTATCCTGCAAAGGATTGCACCTCATCTAAGATGTACCCTGCATTGTGCCCCAAGTTAGAGTATAGAGTGTTCTTACTATAGTCATAAAATTGGGTAGAAAGATTATTACTTCATTTATTCTACACTTGTTTGGATGCTTTCAACATAAACCTTTGGAGAGAAAAGAAAAAAAAAAAACCCTAACTGACTAAATAACAGAGGAGCCCATTTTGGTTGATGCATAGCAAGTTGGTTGTTTGAGAGAGGAAGAGACCCTTCAAAGTAAAAAAAAAAAAAAACGCATTAAAATATTATTTTCTAATTAATTTAATGAATTAATAGTACAAGTATTCTGTTTTAATAGCTGTCAAGTTTTCACAAATTTCCACCCTCCAAGCACGCACCGCAGCTCTCAGCGTACGCCTCGGCTCTCAGCTCTGCTTTAGAGTGTATGTGTGCGTGTTTTAATACTGGGTTTGAGTCAAGGTCAAAATTTGTTACACCTAATCTCTAACCATTAAAATCCAAACCGCCTCCTCAGTGTGAATTTCCTACTCATCAGCTTTGTGGTAGTCGTCTCGACTACGAGCTCCTTTTCAGTTTAACTCAGAGAGACGTCAACTCAATGTGTTTGCTCACAGCATCACAAGTTGACACAGAAGTACTTTTTTTTTTTTTTTTTTTATACCAAAATGAGTTGTGCTCTATACAGTACAGGGATTTCCTTTTAAACAATCATGCAATCATGGAGAAATATCTGCTTGACTTTACAGCCCATCCTAGTTAGGCTGCCAGCTTTTGCGAAGACAAGCATGGATTTATTATTATTATTATTATTATTATTATTGTTTTTATTGTTATTATTATTATAATTTTGTACGGTATATTATGAATGTTACAAGGTATATTGCATTAATATAAACCTGCTTGCACTTGCACATCTGTCGCGATTCAGAACGCAGAATTCAACATTACTACTGTTTGCGTGTCTGTCAGTGACCTAGCGTGCCTGTGTCTATCCTTATTATCTCAGGAGGTTACTCACGTGAAACTGCCCAGATCTTTGTGTTTACATGTGCTCGTGGGTAGGCAAGAATTTAACATCTGGTCTTATAGATAAAAATCACAAATAATCTGTTTAATCGGTAAATATGTGCTTTACAAACTCACTTTACTGTAAGGATGTTCGGTGTTGCTTTACTCAGGACAGATGTTGGTGTTTATTACATGTCCAAGTCAGAGGGATACACAAACACTCTCTCTCTCTTACACACACACACACACACACACACACACACACACACACACACACACACACACACACACACACACACGCCTGGTGTTCATTACAATTTCATAATGAATGAGAAATGAGAATCAGGGGATTTTGTACACATTATTTCACGCGGCTGATGCGGGGCCTGTGACGGCCTGTCAACACGCTGACACGTTCTCTCTATCTGTTATTAAAATCCATTTCTCTCACTCGCTGTCTCTTTTCCTTGCTCTTTTATCACCCTCCCTGCCACTTTCCTCTCTTTCTTCTCTCTCTCTCTTTCTCTCTGACTCTCTCTCTCTCTCTCTCAGACTCTGCTGATTCTCTCATCACATTTGTAAATACTAATTTAATTGATACTTATGTTGTTTGGAAATTAATGAGCTGGTGTCCGTGTGCTGGTGCGTGGCGACGGAGCCTCTCGGCTTAAAATTGGTTTATCGGACCTTATTGCATTTCAACAGAAATCATATTAGCCAGACCAGATTCATTAAAATCTGCCACTTCCTAATTAACCCTGATTGCTTGTTTTTGTGCTTTGGTGTGTGTTGTTTTCACATGCACATTCTCTTTTTTTTTTTTTTGCCTTTTTACATCTCCGCCAGATCATTGCTGTAGATAATGTGTGATTCTTCCAGAATTTGTGACCAATCGTAAAGTAGTGGAGCCAAAAGATTTACTCAGCCTGTTTATAGCTAAATTGATGTAGTGCTTTAGTTTCTTTCCTGATTTATAATATATGCTCGCATACTGTAGTAATACGACTGTGTAATAATGTCTCGTTCTCTTTTTCTCATATATAAAAATGTGAATACAAAGCATTATCCAGCTCATATACTTGTAAGCTTTTCTGCATATATTAACTTCCGCGCAGGAAAATCTGCTTAAAACAGCTTCCGTTGTGATACGAGTATGCGATCCAGTAGCAACATCACCGGACGTCAGCTGCTGTAATAGTAGGTAATCCCGCAGTTTCTATTTCAGAAGCATTTTTTAATTCAGTACGTGTATGTCACACAATTTTTATTATTATTTCCTAGCTGTGCTTTTGCATATCTGGCAAATCTTAGTGATCTCCTTAAACAGTATAGCCCTTTGCAAGCACTTTGTTCAGCTGAGGCAGGCAATACAAGTAATTCCTAGGATTGGCCGCAGTTCAGGCAGTGATCGATGGATGTTCCAAGAATGTGGGTTCTGTAAAAGACTTACTTGTTCAAAATTCCTGATGATATTATACACATTATTTATAAATGTAATACATTTATTTATTTAATTACTTTTTACATTTTAATAACTGTGAGCTGGTTTATTGATCGTTGTTCTTATTTGAAAGATTATTTTACAGTGGTCCTTTGTTTCCCCTTTTATATATATATATATATTTCAATCTTTCATTTTAAAATATCTATATCTTTAGAGACTTTGAATTATTATGAGTTGAGATCGTGTTGAATTTGGTGATTTACATTTGAATGAAAATGAAGAAGAAAGTGGTGATGATGATGATTAACAATAATCAGAAAATATAATAATAATAAGAAGAAGAACTGGTGGCACAGTGATTCATGTCTAACCTCGCCTCTAAGTACATCGGTATAATAATAATAATAATAATTATTATTATTATAATAAATAATGTCTCATGCTATAACAATTACAGTTTAGTCATGAAATTACTCTGGTCATATACATTACAAGACACACCTTCTCCTTATGTGGTTTTTCCTTGTTTTTATTATTTACAACATTGTGCAATACTGAAGACATCCAAACTTTAAAAGAACACACATGGAATTATGTAGTCAACAAAACAGTGGTAAACATATGTTTTTATTTTAACTTGTCCAAAGTACTTGGCTTTCTCTCATCAGATTCACGAATCTGGAATGGTTTTCAAATCACAGGTGTGCCTTGACAAGACTTTGTTTGAAGCATCTCTTGCCTTCTTAATGTGCTTTAGACCATCAGTTGACCTGTTCAGACAAGGGTGAGGACAGAGTCAAAAGCCCTATTAGTGCTACCACAACTACTGTACTGTACATACTGTATTATGGCAAGAAACACTTTAAGCAAAGAGAAACGACAGGCCATCATTACTGTCAGAAGTGAAGGTCAGTAAATCAGAAAAGTCTGAATCTCTGAATCTATCCCCAAGTGCATTCTGCGAAACCATTAAACGCTATGATGAAACTGGCTCTCATGATGAACGTCCCAGGAAAGGAAGACGAAGAGTTATCTCTGTTGCAGAGGATATTAGAACGACCAGCCTCAGAAAGCACTGATTTACAGCACCTCAGAGGAGAGCCCACATAAATGCTTCTCGGCAGACGTATTTCAACACCCACCGTTCAAAAGGAGACCGTGTGAGGCCTTCATGGTCGAATTGGCGCGAAGAAACAATTACTTTGGAAAAACAACAAGCAGAAAACACTTGCCTGGGTCAAGAAATACAATGAATGGATATTAGACCAGTGGAAAACTGTCCTTTGGTCTGCTGATTTTTGGTTCTTTGATAGCTGTGGAGAGAGTGAACAGTCGGTTTCTGAACGTGCGGTTCCCGCCGTGGTGGAGGAGGAGCCTCCTGGTGACACTGTAGGGACTTGGTCAAAATTGAAGGCTTGACGGCACACTTAACCACAGCATTTTGCAGTGACACGCCATCCCATCTTGTCTGCACTAAGTGGAACCATTTTTTGTTTTCTAATAGGACAATGACCCCAAACAGACCTCCAGGTAATGTAAGAGCTATTTGTCCAAGAAGCAGATTGTGGAGGCCAGATCATCTGATGCAGCATTCCGTCAATCACTTGATCTAAATCCAGTTGAGACGGTTCAGGATGAGTTGGACTGGAGAGAGAAGGAAGAGCGGCCAAGGAAATCCTTTAAGATTGTTGGAAAACCATTTCATTAAGGCAAAATGTAGCTACTTTGATGAATCGAAAACATTTTCTAAGTTATTTAACATGTTTTTGATGACTACATAATTTTATTTTTGTTCGGTCATAGTTGAAATGTCTTTAGTAATAATATACCACGTTGGAAACAGTAAAAAGAAAGGAAAAAACATTAAATAAGAAGGTGTGTCCAAATATTTGCCTGGTACTGTATATTTTTAAATATTATTGGGTTTCCATTTACACTTGATGAGACAATTTGATGGTATAAACAAACAATAGTTCAAGACAAATACTAGTACCTGTACAGTATAATCTATTTACACTGTTAACAGCTTGAATGAAAATAGAATTTGTGTACATATTGTACATTTTGGGCATGCTTTCGCTGCTTTCAAGTCCCTCCATTTTTTCACTCCCATTTTTTTTTTTTTTTAATGTCTTTGTGCCTTAAAAAACCGTACAAAGCAAGGTGCCATATTCTTTTACCCCTGCTACCCATTTTCTTTATGCCACGAAAATGAAGCAGGGAAGAGCGAATGCATCTGACCCAAATGTATCCAGATGTCCCTGTCTATGGCTGTCAGAAAGGCCAAAATCGGGATATTACCCTAGCTTAGCACTGATATGATCAAAGACACAGAGGCATGAGAACCAAGAACCCTTTGAACTGAGTGGAGGATCTGCCTGCATCATCCTCTGTAACTCTGAGACACTCTTAAGTGCTTTGGCCTCATGCGTCACTTTGGATATTTTCCCTTTTTTACGCTTCTGTGGCGCACTTGTACTCTCTGTTCTACCTGCACATACTTAGAGTGCTTTTCATTTATGTTGGAATTTAAAGACACTTTGTATGAATTCTGGATATTATGGGAACTAATTTGTATCTGAGACTTTTGCAAAAGAAGCAGCTCTTTGTGTGTATCTGGGGAATTTCATGATACAAAGAGTTATATGAGGATAAGGAAGTACAGTGCATGTGTGTGCATGAAAGCGTATGTGGTGAATAGCCATCCTCCCTGCTCTCCTGCATTCTGGGCCGCAGAATCAGCACATAGTGTTCAGCGTGAATGAAAAGACAGTGGCTGAAAAGATTAGTGGAATAAACACTCCAGGGCCGTTGAGCTTCTGCAGCTGTAGAATGCAGTGCAGGCCCTTACAGACATTGATTGTATTGTATGAACTTGGACTGAAACAGGACATCAGATTTGACACTCAATCCTGAGATGTAATAATATTTCTAATAGACCATACGTTGGGCTTCTGAGGGTCAACGAAATAGGAGTTTGGGAGAGTGCCGATGATGTACATGGGAAGACCTTCTTGTTTGGAGAGCGTGGAATGATTAAATAGGAAACTAAAAGTAACTAAAGAAAACCGAGGACACAAAATGATTCAGGGCCCTTGAATGCTGCCAGGTGTATCGCGTAAACACTGATTTTGCTTACGGCGCCGGCGCCTGGCGACCGCGCATCTGGGTGACTCCGCATGGGTGACCAAGGCTTGCAGCCGGCGGATTGGGCCATTCTGAACAGTGCAGACTATTTTTGTGCGGTTCTGCCCCTCGTAAGACCCGCATCATTACAAATCCAAGTTAAAACTATGCACATTTATTTTTTTCGCTCCATTAGGTTGCTCGATTATTAACGATGTTGACTTTCTTCTTTCTGTTAAAAACAAAGGTTTATAATTACTATAGGGTAAGGACAGAGAATTTTAATCACACTTTTCATTTTAGAATACATTCTAAAAAAGTCTAAGGTAAGCATCTTATCTACTTTATGCAATATCAAATCAGTCGATTACATGACACCAAGCAACACCTCAATGCATTTAGGCATGTAGACAGGGTCAGTATGATCTGCATGTGAATATCAGAATGGGGAAGAAAGGCAATTTAAAGTGACTTTGAAAGTGGCATGGTTGTTGGTGCCAGACAGTATTTTCCGAACTACTGATCCACTGAGATTTTCACACATAACTGCCTCTAGGATTTACAGAGAATGTTCTGAAAAAGAGAAAATAACCTGTGAGTGGCAGTTCTCTGACCGAAAATGCATTGTTGATACCTGAAGAGGTCAGAGGAGAATGGTTGGACTGAATTGAGCTGATAGAAGGACAACAGATGCTCAAATAACGTCTCGTTACAACCGAGGTATTCCGAACAGCATCTCTGAATGCGCAACACGACAAACCTTGAATCTGCTACAGCAGGATGAACATAAACAGGATGAAAGCATGGATCCATCCCGCCTTGTATCAGTGGTTCAGGCTGGTGATGTGAGGGCGATTTACTGTAGTTGATACACTTTGGTCCCCTTAGTATCAGTTGAGCCTTGTTAAAATGCCACAGCCTATCTGAGTATTGTTGCGACCAGGTCCATCCATTTAAGAGCACAGCATAACGCACCAATTCACAAAGGTAAAAACATCTCAAATGGTTTCTTGAAAGGTGACTGCGTCCACAGTCACCAGATCTAAATCCAATAGAGCATCTTTAGGTATGGTGGAATGGGAGATTTTCATTATGGATGTGCAGTTGACAAATCTGCAGCAACTATGGGACACTATCATGCCAATACGGACCAAAATCTCTAAGGAATGTTTCCAGCACCTTGTTCAATTTATGCAACAAAGTATTAAGGCAGTCCTGAAGGAACAAGCGGTCGAATCCAGTAGTCTTGCAAGGTTTACTTAATGAAATGGCCTGTTAGTGTATTTAAAGTACATACACGGTTAATGTTTGGTGGCAATGACTTAAAGAGGGAATAATCACATTTGGAGATACTTCAGAGGTTTTTAATTATATATCACTCCAATTCACATATACCTGCTTACTGGCTAACCAGTTGGGATTGGCTATCACAAATATAAGCAAATACGACGAAACAGTACTAACCTACCATTTAGCGCTGCTAGATCACACTGACTACAGGAATCCTGCTTAGAAAACCCAACTCGAATAAGGAAAAAAGACGAAAAAAGCATCAGTACATGAACATATACTATAGTATATACAAAAAAAACATGATGCTGCCACCCCTTGCAAAACCACGTGTTATTCAGAAAAAAAATAAATAAACGAATTCTCCTTTATACTGTACATTATGAACCATTCGGGCATTATGTGATCTGTGTTTCATCTGCCTAGAAAGCAGTTCTCCAAAAGGCTGGTAATCATCTGCAAATTGATAATACCATGGGTTTATGTTAATGCACTTGTTAAAATACGTTTCTGTAGTAACAGCTTATTCCCAGGGATTTACAGTTGTATTACTAATGGTGTTGATTTGCTTTTTGTAGAATAGAAGAGATAGATAGATAGATAGATCTATTATTTATCCTAAAGGCGATTTCAAAATGCTTCTTCGTGCTTTAAGGAAGGAGTCTCCAGTGTCAGTATATTCAGTCAGAGGTTATGCAGCGAAAACCTTTTTTCGCCATTGAATAGCTCAAAGGGTAGAGTGGTGTCTGCTGTAAATTTTCCTCAATCACAAATCAATCAATTAAGAAACTTAAGAAAGGGAGAGAAATAAGGAGAGGTCATGGGAGGCTTGATTTTTTAAATTGTAGCTGATGTAGCAAATAATAGCATTAAAAAATGTGTTTCCCAGACAATCCACAACATTAAATGCAACTATGTACGAAAAGGTCATTCAGTAAACCAGAAAACGAAATTTACCCCTGGAAAAGATTAAAGTATGTGCTGTTACAAGAAGCTTTGTTTAGCTTTTGGGTTAGAACAGTAACTCTGCTTTGTTCCACATAATGCTGTGAATTGTAGGTAGACTTTTTATTCAGTAACTTGAGACAGGATTGTATCGAGGCACAGATCTGGGGAAGGGTACAGAAAAATTTCTGCAGCATTGAAGATCTAGATGAGCACACTGTCCTCTGTCATCAGTAAGTGGAAGAAGTTAGAAACCACCAGGATTCTTCCTAGAGTGAGCTGCCCGGCCAAAGTCAGCGATCGGAGGAGAAGGGCTTTAGTCAGGGAGGTGACCAAGAACCCGATGGTTGTTCTGAAAGAGCTCCAGTGTTTCTCTGTGAAGAGAGGAGAATGTGCCAGAAGTACAGCCTTATTGTAGCATCATCCTTAATTAGACTTGAGGCTGTAATTGGTGCCAAAGGTGCTTCACCAAAAAAAAAAAAAAATCTTTCTCATGGTCTGAGAGTCCTTCGGGTGCCTTTTGGCAACCTCCAGATCGCTGTAATGTGCCTTTTACTGAGGAGTGGCTTCTATCCTGCCACTCTACCATACAGGCTTGATTGGTGGACTGCTGCAGAGATGGTTGTTCTTCTGGAAGATTCTCCTCTATCTCTGCAGGGAAACGCTGGCGCTCTTTCTTGGTCACCTCCCTGACTAAGGCCCTTCTCCCCCGGTCGCTCAGTTTGGCTGAGCGGCCCACTCTAGGAAGAGTGGGGAAATATCCCCTGGTCTAATGAAAATTTAGTTTGGCCATAATGACCATCCTTTGAATGAAAGAGGAGGAACTTGTAAGCTGAAGAGCAAAATTCCAACCATGAAGCATGAGGGTGGCAGCATTGTGATGTGGAGGTGCTTTGATCCAGGAGGAATTGGTACACTTGACAAAATAGAAGTTACCATAAGATATATTGAAGCAACTTCTTAAGGACAATAAATTGAGGAACTGAAGTGGCCCTGACCTTAATCCACTAGAAAATCTGAGGGCAAAACTGAAAAAGTGTGTGCAAGCAAGGAGGCCCATAAAAGGAGAAGATTTTAGCATCTTATTGTAAGAAGATTGTGGAACCTTATGACCCAAGATAAACAAATGTATGCAATGTTGTATAAAAAGTGGAAAAGAATATTTCTCACTGCTATTATTTTATTATGCTATTATGCTATTCTGTCATTTCCCATTCTTAAAATAAAGGAGTCATCCTAACTATAAGGTTAAATATCAGGAATTATGAAAACCTATGTTTAAATGGCAAAGGTGCATCCAAACTTCCAGGTTCACCTTTATATTTTTAAGGAATTTGTACACTTTAGGCAATTTAACATTTGTAAGTTTACCTAAAAAAAATAAGTATGAATCGATTCTGAATTGAAAACTGACTCCGATTAATTGAAACGGCCGACGAAACATGATTAAATTGCATAATCAGCTCTTTTTACACCTCCCTGTCACACACACAGTGGCTAAGAACCTGTCGGAGCAGTAAAACCTCTAATAGTTGTTGGAGTTCAGAATGTAGTATATTTTTTCACTCGTATTGTGGTCATCGGTTTATTTTTGCTGTCAGCAGCAGGGTTAGTGCACACGATAAGGAGGCTCCAGTCCCTCACACTGACAGGGTGGTAATTGCTACCATATGTTTTGAAGACATTGTCTCAGTACACATTTCTGCTTGATTATTTTTCTCTGTGCTACTCTGCATGCATTTTTAATTAATTAGTTGCAGTTTTATTTGTAAGCTATTGTCAGTGCAGAGAATTATCTGTCATCCATGACTTATCCTTTCTGGACCCTTCGCATTTCTATTCAGTTTTATCTGCTTGTGATAAGCTGCAGGGACGACAGGACACAGCTGCACAACTGACACGTGGATATAATGATCTGTACTGAGAAGTGTTGAGACAATTTACTAATATCCTTCAGTTTGTTGAAACCTTTTACAGCGTTCTCATACATCACGTGCCAAAATTCAAAATTTATAAACATTCTATGCGAGGCATTCAGGTGAAACTGAGACTTTTGATATGTGGAGAATAACAGAACACAGTTATGAGAGTAAAAACTACCTTTATTTTGTCTATATATTCACTGGTCCCTTTATACTGTCAAGGTAAAAGGTTTTCTTAGTACCTTGAAGCCATGATCAGAACTGCTTCACAGCTGAAACGCTGGCCTCCCAGGACCTCCTTAGATGGCTCAAACGTGTGGAAATGGCTTGGAGCGAGGTCGGGACGGTATGGGGAATGTGGCAATGACTCCAAGCTGAGTTCCAGTGAAGTTGTTGAAAATGTTGTTCTTGAATGATTGTGTGGACAGTTCCCATAGACAAATGCATCTCTTCTGAAAGTTGGTGACAAATCTTCCATCCGTTTCAAGCATCAGGAATTCCACTCACGCACAGTGCCTAATAAGATATATTCATATGAACCTACACTTCATATCCAAATCTTTAAGCTCAGACTGTCAATATTGGAAAAAAAAAGCAGAAGATTTTGAAAGAAAAAGCAAGAACAAAAGAAATATTTAAGAATTGGAGTAAAAAAAAAAAAGAGTAAAAATGCAGAGATTAAAGATTAAGTCATAAATCATTAAGTCATAGACAGGATTTTTATGACTTATTTTTAAAATGTTAAAAGAAAAGAATTAAACACGAAATATAAAAAAGAATAAATAAGAATCATTTTGACAAAGAAAATTAAACAGAATTAATCATAAAAATGAGTTATAATCTAGTCAGTGATTTAATTTGAATCTATTTAAAGTAAAATTTCGAGGCAGATACAGGCCTCAGTAAAGGTTAGAGTTTAGCGTTTAGAGGAAACTTACATATTCACTTACACGAGTAAAAATACAATTTTGACTAAATATATATTTCTGCCATTGTTACCAAAAAAAAAAACGTGATAATAGAAAATTTGCAAAAAATAGAAAAGGAGTGAAGGTAGGTTACATCTGATTTAGCAATGAATAATATATGCTTTTTTTTTTTAAATCCTGAAACCGTTTATAAAAAGATACAAATTTTTTGGCTGACAAATTCTTGTTGCTGTGCTTTAACAAAAACACTTAGATTTTTATCTGAGAAGAAAAATAGAGATAAAATAAAGAAAAACGTGGGAAAATGATAACAGAAGGAAAGAATAAAAAGGCAAAAATAAGAAACAAATAAAGTGATCATATTTCATCTTTAAATACAAAATGAATTTGAAACAATAAGAATTAAAACATACAAATAGAGTCAAACAAAAAGGTTGATTTTTAAAAAACCTTAAATTCTGTATTTTGCTGTCCAGTATCGATTGCCAATTATTTCGTTTTTGCTGCCGTCACTGATAAAAGTGTGATGTAAGCGGTTAGTTAAATGTAAGTGTATAGGAGAAAACATTACTGATCATTAAGCCCTGCCAGTGTCATGATCCAATGATTTGGATGGTAACAAACAAGATCATTTTGGAATCAAATTTAATTCTGCACTGATTTGACCAGCACTCTGATGGTACTGTACATGTGAGCAGCACAAAGATGCACAGAGAGACAGGTACTGTAGATAACACATGTTTCTCTGTGACAGGGTGAAGTTGAAAGATGATGTGGCGTTTTTAGGAGTAAAGCCCACTAATCCAGTGCAGTGGACCGTCAGTCAGGACGTGAGGAGCGAAGGACACCAAGTCGTCACGCTGCACTGTCGGAGAAAAGACACCAGCTATGGCCAGAGGTCAGTAACCCCTCCATTTTAACAGAATATTTATAAGAAAAAGCATCACATACTATTACTAATCACTTGCCCTGATGGATTGGTGGGTGCAGCTATTTTAAGGTGTTCTTGCCTTATCAAGTTGCACACTTTGCAAAAGGGAAACACATTTTTAATCTTACATGTTCCTCCAGAGTGAAAGTGAAATTTAATACATTTTATCTGATGTTGCTTTTGAAATGTGGATTCTGGGGTTGATCTTTATATGAAAGCCTTCATTCTAACCGGTTACCACTGCTATCATTTAATGGGACTAACTGCAAGCTCAGTTAGAATACAAGACATTTCATGTGTGCATCTCAAATGAAATATCATATCTTGATTGAGGCCAAAGCATCAAATCATTTTAATAAGCCATTACATGAAAGAATAATGACCATATACTGTACACATTTGCGTTTCATTTCTATCATTATCATTATCTGCACTTGCTACCTGTTTCTCATTCTTAGCTGGTAGTCTGAGATATTGGCCGAGATATTTCACTGGGGGGCGGAGTGTAGCTCTGTTCTCCGAGTGTGTTATGCCGTCCCCAAAGTTGCATAAGCAACGGTTAGAAAAGATGCTTTTTTTTCTGGTGTCACACAAAACCCGTGGTAGCCTGCGCCCTCCATGGTTGGTGTTGCTGCCGTGATGTCTTGGGTGGGAAATGGCTACAGCTAAATTAGGGAGAAAATCAAGGAAAATACATTTTAAAAAATAGTTGAAAGAAATGTTTCACATTTTAATTATCATAACATAATCATATAATATAATCATACATTTCACTTATATTATGTTTAACTGAGAAAAAAAAAAGAATTTACAACTTATTACAACATGATCAGGGTGATTAAAAAGCTGAACTCTCTGACTCCTGTGTTTCAAATTCTTCAGCGCTGTTAAGACTAAACCTCCATCTGCACATGCACATACAGTACTTACAAACTTTGGATCGGATTTCATGTGACATGCAGTTATACAAAGTTTTCCTATAAAGTGCCAGATTTAGGATACGTATGCATTTGGAAACTGCAATTAAAATTAATTCAAGTTTTGTTTTTTCCCAATATTGAATGATGAAGTTTCTCGAACATGTAATCAAATATTTGTGTATAGTTGAAATAAATAAAAATAAATCAATCAATAAATAAGTGATTTTACAGTTAATAGTCTCCTCTTTGTATACTGTTGCTGCAGCTGATCTTATGATTCTCAAAAATTGCAAAATTATTCATTCATATCCAATGAGGCCCAATGTTAACTAAAATATAGCATTTTAGAAATCCATATCAATGATACTTCGATATTTAAATGGCAAGGTAATGAAATTTCAGTACAGTGAAACCTTGGATTATGAGTATAATTAGTTTTGGAAGTGTGCTTGTACATCAAAACACTCATATATCAAAGCAAATTTTCCCATAAGAAATAATAAAAACTCAGATGATTCCATAAATCAAAAATATTAATAGAAAAATAATTAATACAAAATGTAAAGTAAAAAGTCATCACCTCCCTCCTCCTCTCTTCTTGCCTTCACATGAACACACCCACACACTAACGGAAACACTGCTTAAACACACACACACACACACAGCCACAAACACCCACACACCCACACACTAATGGATGAAAACACTGCTTTGTCGGGAAACATCTTTAACAAGGAGCCTCTCTAACACTTGCTTTTGCTTTATGTGCACGCACATGTTATAATAAAAAGTACACTTGTGATCGTATTACTGTATATGCACAAACGCGCTCTCTGTGAAGAGTTGAGGTGGAGAAGAGTGCAAGTACAGGCATGGTTATATTAAATTAGTCACATACAAATAAACATAACACAATGTTTTACTAATATCGAGGTCTAATAAAAAAGTCTGATACCATGGCCGGTACTGAGGAGAGAGATGCTGCCTGACAAAACCAACATTCAAAACCAGTCACAGAACACACACAAAAAATACAGTAGCATGCAAATGTGATATCACATTATAATAATAATATAGACTTTTTTGGCTGAGATTTTGACTCTGTTGAGTTTTTAAAGTCATGAGTGTATGTTCAGGAACTCTGAAAACTCTCCTGATCCCGACCATGACCTTTCTGAACATGATCGTTTCTGCTAAATGGATGTTCATCTCATGCACTTCCATCTAATTCCAGTGCACATTGCTCCTTATAAACAGCATTCAGCTCCTGCCAGCATGTCGACTCTGATTGCCTGATCCCTCACATCATCCTCAAATTTGAGCTTCCAAACTCATGAGGATTAATAGTCCAGATTCATTCCATTGCCTCATTTGATTGACAGCTGAGGGCTGTTTGGTCGTGTGTCCATCTTCTCCAGCGTTTCTTCCCTCTGGCATTTACATACACAAACGAAACTCATGAATACTGAAATTTCCCAATCTTCAGCTTGATTGAGGGAAAGCAGGAAGGAAAAAAACATATCTGATGTTAATTAAGTGCTATAGGATTTACTTTTGCATCTCAAATTCCATTGATTTCCTGACATGTGTCAGTTTATCTGATAGCTGAAGGGATAGAGAGCAGACATGATGCACAGAGCTGGAAGTTATGACAAACTAAGTTTCCCCTAAAGGAAAGCGGAAAAATTATGAGCATTAGGCAAAATGTGCTTCTTTGCCTCCAGCTGTTGGTATAAATCATATTCTAATAAAACATGCTTATTCGGTTACAATCTCTCATTGAAATTCGTATTTCACGTCTGCGTACCTGAGTTCATATCACGTGTTTCTGCCGCTTATTAAATTTTCCGCTCTGTTGCAACGCTGAACGATAACGTTTACATTTCACATGTGTTATTAAAGTTTTACAATTTTGAAAGGGTTTATAACAGCATCACACATACAGTATGTGTGAACATCAGTCCCTCAAAATCCAAACATTTAAAAACTTGCATGTATGAATGTACTCCTGAAGCAGGATGATTACATCACTCAATTCAAAATGTGATTTGTTTGATCAAATCTTGTAGCCCTAATGTATATATAGATAATATGTATATGTGAGGTCAGAGGAGAATAACCAAAATTGTTCAAGATTGAAAGGCAGCTGAAACCCAACTAGCATCATTTCTTTCCTAAGGACATTTAGAGCTATTTGAGCCGAACACCTTTTACTTTTTGTCATGGGCTCAACTCAACAAAAAGTCAGTTATTTTGGGTCGTTTGCCAAAATGCACCTGATGGAATTTGACGTACTGTACTCCTCCTTGGGAATTTATACGATCGCCACCAAACTGCGCCTGCTGTCAAGACCTAAAGACTTTGAGGATGCAACATTTGTAGAGGGATTTTTGATATTTCAAATGGGTCAGCTGTGACAGTGCCTCAAACTTATGCTGAAAAGCGGTTAATAAGATTCTGTGTGGCATCATATTGAGTAACATTATATTGGGTGACATCATATTATGACATCACTTTAAGCGATAACATAGTGTGATGCATTTTTTCCAGCATATGGGGCTTTTTTGGAGATCTAAACAGAAAATTTCCCCTTTTCTAAAATTATGTCATAATGGTATTGTCATGTCCCCTTTAAATGTATGTGCCCATTGTGCCTATTGTCTTTCTGGAGTTGGCGATGGCGCAAGGTGCTTGGTCCCGTTCATCGTTGCTTGCAACTATATTCTTAAAATGGTTTCTTAAACATGACAATGCCCCTGAACTCTAATGTTTCCTCCACAGTCACTAAACCTCAATCCAGTAGAGCATCTGTGGAATCTGTTAGAATAGGAGATTCGCTTCATAAAAAAAAATATGCAGCAACTTTTTGATGCTATCAATTTAATATGGACCAAAATCTCTTGCTGTATCCAGCATTTTGTTGAATCTATGCCACAAAGACAGTTCTGAAGGCAAAAGTAGTCCAACCCAGTACTAGCAAGGTGTACCTAATGAAGTGACCGGTGAGTGTAAATAAATAAATAAACAAATTAATTAATTAAACTGTAAAATGAAAAATGAACTTTAAAATGAACTAAATTCACACTGAAAAAAAAAATGCCATCAAGAAACTAACCACATCCTCAGTAATGGAATAGGAATCCAGTATGTGATTTTATGTTTATGTGAAAATTATAGGTTTAGAAAACCCATTAGAAATGATGGTACCTTTAAAGATGTGTGTGACGTTGGAAGTTATACTATATACTCTGTGATCCACTAAGACTAAGATTATTATCAAATTTCAATTAGGTGTCAAAAGGATCCCTGGTTTACAAGACAGACATCTCAGTAATGGGTTCTAAGCTATTTAATGAGATTCACATATTTTTTTTCCCTCTCGGGTAACACGGAACAGTTACAGTAGATCACATCAGTGTAGCATTTTGGTTGGAGAGATTTTTTTCATTGTTTGTTTATGATGATGTTTAAATGCTGCGACACCTCAATACTCATCGTCATTCCTATAAAATGACCTAATTTAATGTTTAGTTATTAAGAAAAACATATTACAGCTTAATTGTATTTTCAATTTTATGAAGCTTTGTTTAAATATGTGTTGAATGCATGTAGTCCTTTAAAAAAAAATCTTTTATTAACTTTGGTGTTACTTGTGCAACAACTAATTTACACCTCAATAAATCTAAAATTGCTTTTCGTGTGTTGAGAAGTGCACCGCCTAAATGTACTTATTTAAGAAGTTAATCTTATAGTTACTTTGAAACTAAAAAAAGAAGATGAAATGGAGCCAGACATAACACCACTCAACTGTCTTTGGAGTCATTTCATGTCAGTAGTCAGTCCATCATAATTTGCCCAGAAGAACCATTTTACTAAAGGAGCAAATCATCTTTGCGTTAGTTCTAATACAATAAGAAATGTTCGACCTCCTTGTGTTAAGTGAATATGAAAGTGCTAAAAAGGTCAGCGGTCATCCAGGCTTCACATAAATCGATCAATCTTAACAGTAAGAGCGCTGACAGGTGAAGTGAATAACATTAAATGTCTCATTACGATAGGATCTGTCAAGTGGTGTGATAGATTAAGCAGCAAGTGTACAGTCAGTTCTCAAAGTTAATGTGTTTAAAGCAGGAAAAGCAGTGCATCAGAGCGTCTCCAAAACGGCAGGTCTTGTGAGGTGTTATCAGTATGCAGTGAATAATGTCCTACCAACAGTGGTCAACCAGGAATCTGTCACCAGGGTCATGGGCACCCAAGGCTCTTGGAGGTGCCAAGCAAAGGTTAGCCCTTCTGGTACAATCCTACAGAAGAGCTACTTTAGCACAAATTGCTGAAAAAATTTATGTTGGCTCTGAGAATGATGTCAGAGCACACAATGCTTCACAGTTTGCTGGATATCGGGCTATGTAGCCACAGTCTCATCAAAGTATGCATGCTGACTCCTGTTCACCTCTGAAAGTGCCTACAATTGACATGGACCTGAAATTGGACGATGGTGGGCTGGTCTGATAATTCATATTTTCTCCATGATGCACTATGGGAAAAAGGCAAGCTGGCGGAGGTAGGGTGATGCTTCGGGCAATGTTCTTCTGGGAAACCCTGGGTCCTGCCATTCACATGGATGTGATTTGACAGATACCACCTACCTAAACATTGTTGCTGACCAAGTACACCTCTGTATGGAAACAGTATCTGTTAATGGCAATGTCCTCTTTCAGCACGGTCATGCATCCTGTCACACTGCAAAAATTTGTTCAGGAATGGTATGAGTAACATGACAAAGGGTGTTGATATGGTCTCCAAATTCCCACAATTCGATCAAGCATCTATGCGTTGACCTGGACAAACAACTGCATAGAGGCGACACCTTTCGACGTACAGCCCTTAAAGGATCTGCTGCTAATATCTTGGTGAGAGATACCACAGGACACCTTCTGAGGTCTTGTGGAGTCCATACCTCAACATGTTATACCAATATCAAAAGTATCAAAAGACAAAAAAATTGTACACTACTTATTCAAGGGTTTTTCTTTATTTTGACCATTTCCTTCACTGTAGTATGTAATATTGAAGACATCAAAAGTCTGAACTAACACACAAGGGATTAAGCGGAAAAACTAAAAAAAAAAAAATTATTACAATGAAAGGAATGGAGAGCCGTAGCTCAATGTGGCCTAAAATCTCTAGGCGAAGTTAGTGTGTTAGTTCATACTGTACATACTATATATACAGTAGTTCTACAGCTTGTGTAAAATAAGACTTTTGAAAGGCTATACAATTCCATTACATTTTAGTTACATTAGCCTTGTAGCTGTTATGCAAAACCAAAGAAGCAAAGGTGTCTACATTTGTAGGTGGAATAAAAACTTTCCTTCTTCCCTGCACAGTAAAATATACTTTTTCATAGACAAAGTTTCCTGATCTGTGTTTCTTTCATATATTTTTTGTCTCCCTCAAACGGGTGTGTGTGTGTGTGTGTGTGTGTGTGTGTGTGTGTGTGTGTGTGTGTGTGTGTGTGTGTGTTTTAATAATACCTTTATCTCAAACAGTATGTCAGACAAGGATCGGTTTCTCATTGAAGAAACAGATGTCTTAGCAATGGAGGTGTCTTGCACATTTCAGGATGCAAATTTACATGACTTTGAATTTATGTACCATCAATATACTGAACCTTTAGGTAATAATACTTCTACCGGTATTTCATTCCACAAAATGCCTTGATGAAGGAGACTTTCTAAGCATATACTGTGTGGAAAGAGCTGTACTGCAACTGTTTAGGGAGCTTTTGCAGCTGACATCATTTTGTCTGTCTGCGATGGTCTCACACATGGCAAAAGGGACATTACTTACAGTACCAGACTCCTATGCCAAAACCCACATTCAAAACCAATCACGAAAGCTCTTTCGGCAAGAAAGCACATCTGATAACGTCGTGTCTTCTTAAACACTTTGTCTCCTTAGTAATCTCTTCTAAGTTGCTCCAACTTGCCCCTGAACCGTTCGTGGTATTTTTCCCAGCTAACGGGAGCTACACTGCTAACTAGCTTCCAAGATAATGCTCAATATCAAATCCCTCTCTAATGCCTGATCAAAAGCACTACCTGGTGTGTGGAACAAGTGAGTGTACACCCTATATAGAGCACTAGCTTTCCATTAAATAGCTTTTGTGATTGAACCCTGGAAATCACTTTATTATAACAAATCAAACTTCTTCTTCTATTACCTTCTTTAACCACATTCAAACGATTGTTTCTCTTCCATCACATCATACTGCATAGGAAAATAATCAGAAGCAGAGAAGCATCGCTCCTTTAATTTGTGTGACAGCGACAGGTAATCTGGTAGGTAAGCAAGAGAAATGCATAACCACATGCATAAAATGCATAACTGTACTTCTGCCGTCCACTGTTGAGATTGATGACACGGTAGTCACTTGTCTGCATAACTAAGGTCAGTAGCTGCAATAATGTAGGTCATAACTAGCAAAACATCAATCAGTTTAATGAATATGTAATGTACAGTGCGATATTTAATGAACAAGATTGTAATTGCTGTGTACTGAATGAAGGTAATAAAACAGTTGTGAAAAATAATTAACTTCATGGTACAGTAAATCAACTTCATCACAGCACAAATCTCTGGGTTTCAGGTTTGTGTGGTTTGGCAGGTGAGAAGTATGTTGTGTGTGTCAGTGTGATGAATTTTATTGATGGAGCTGCAGGGAAGCTGAGATGCAGTACTGCATTAGTAATCCCCTCATGGGGCTCGGCTCAGCCGCTCGGCTTTAATCCCGTCTACGCAAAGACCGGGGTGATTCCCACATTCAGGACATATGTGATAGACTTTCATCATTTTATTTTATTTTTTCTCCCCTCCCGGGGGGATTAGAAGGAGTCGACTTACTTTTTTCCTTTGTGCTTGTCCTTTCTCTCAGGCGCTCTTGTGGTCAGGACGGTAGAATCTCCTGTGAACCTCTTTTCATTTGTCATTCTGACCCTCCCATTGATTTTTCAACCAATATTATTTCTCTTTGGTAATTTTACTTGTTTTTATAAAGAGTGAATAAAAATGTGGATGTAAATATATGGAACAATAAATTTTTCATAGAAAGATATCCTTTCTATGCAGACTAAAAGCGGTGGATATCCGCTTTTAGTCTGCATTTTCCTTACACACTCCATAAAGCCCACCCCCCCCCCCAATATACAGTTCACAGGATACCCCCCCCCCCCAACAATAAAAAAAAAAGAAAAGAAAAGAAAAGCAATTTCTGTACCGACACATTTTTGCCTTGCGTCCAGCAAAGAAAACAACTATGGAGATTTGCAATGACTGGAACTGGGTTAAAAACCCTTTAAAGCATTATTAAAACCTGGAAGGATATTGCTGAACAAAAGCAACTTCTTGGGGAAAATGTGATCGAAAAACGTTATGATTGAAGATGCATTGAACACTTGGTGAAGTTGCATCGTAACAAAATCGACAGTAGAAATCACAGCTACTGTATGTTTAATAGGCAAAGTAAGAGCATTTCCATACATACCCAATCAGAACTCGCAGGATTGGGACTAAACAGCTGTGTGGCCATAAGAGAACCACTTGTTAACTCAACTCAACTCATCTTTATTTGTATAGCACTTTAACAACACGAATGCCCCAAAGTGCTTCACATAAATAACAAAATAATATAGTAATATAATAAAATAAAATAAGGAACTAAATTAAGAAATAAAAAAAAAAAATAATAATGATAATAATAATAATAATAAAATATTAAAAAGGAACACAATTAAAATCACATCACATTGTTAGTGACACTAAACATAAAAAAAAGCCTTTTATTTTCTAGAGAGCATAAAGATTGGAAAAAGGTCATGTGGTCTGTTAAGTCCAGGCTGACCCTATTCGAGAGTCATGGGTGCTTCATTATGTAATAATGCACCCATCATGCTTAGTGCCCACCGTGCAAGCCGCTGGATGCAGTGTCGTGATCTACACTTGCTGTAGAAGGTCAGGTCTAGGCTCAACAACGTTATGTGGCAACAATATGAAGCGGACTGAATGTACTGGATGACCACTTTATGACATCAGTGTCATTATTCTTCCCTTCTGGCACGGTTATATTCCAGGCAGCATAAGGAATCTTTTTCATACATGAGCTGGCCACTTCCTTTCAGAGATAAAATAAAATTTTGAATGAAATTTTAGAAGGTGCAACTTTTTTGGCCAAGCAGAGCTTTTTATATCTTATTTATAACTTATTTCTTGGTTGCACCAGCTTTCCATATTTAATCACAGTTGAATGGTAATGAAACTTCTAATTAGAGAAATTAGACAATGTACTGTACCAATACAAATCAAGTGATACTGTTACTGTAGACATTTCAGAGCAATATGGCTTTTCTTGGCTCTGAATCGTTCCCCTTTTTATACCCCCTAGTTAATAATAAACAAACCTAATTATATTTGAAATATTTGAAGTTTGTCATGAATATAAAAATATGTTAATAATTGTATGTGTTATTAATTACAGGTTTAGCTAAATTTCATTTTGTTATATACTAACCCAATTAATTTCTAGTCTTAAAACAAGTATTATAATAATCCATTACCTATAGTATAAAGGTGACGAGTGTATCGATACAGACAGCCCATGACTGTTATAATGCACTGATGCAGGTTCTAAATTTGTGGAAATGCCGAACACTTTTTAATAAGGTTCTCTGGAGAACCCACACCACTTCAGCAGTGTGAGTGAATCCAGACTTCCTCTCCAGTGAATTCGAACACGACTTGTTGTTGTTCAGCACCTTTCAGACGTCCGGCGTGGGTGTGTTTGAATACAAGCTGTCGGCGTTGGATCTGAATTCGGAACATGCCCGAGCGAGGCAGCGTGTCAGGGGTTTCAGCCTGGCTGTGTTTAGATAAGAAATCTCGAGCTCAGGGAATACATGATTAGGGACAGAGAGAAAGAAAACTGCCAGCCGCAACACACACACACACACACACACACACACACACACACACACACACACACACATGCACGCAGATATACAAACAACCATGACAAACATGCACATGAAAAAAAAAAATCAGCAAGCGTATTCTCATTATATTTTCATTTCCAGCTCAATTCCTGAGGCGTCCTCCGAGCATCATCATTGTCTTTTAGCACCAGCTGAACCCAAACACAGCAACATCAAAACACTGTCAATCACACTGAACTGTGTTCCATAAGGCCGCCTCACCCAGACATTGTTTCTGAAGTGTTTCTTAGTCATCGGTTTCATGACGGGTGTTTAAGCAGATTGACAGTGGCTTGCAAATGATGGCTAGGGCATTTTGCTTGGCTGCAAATTGGCTGCTGTACACAAACACACAGTAGTGGCCACTTTAATAGGAACACCGGCACACCTGCTCATTCATGCGGTTTTCAGCATCAGTTACATGGCAGGAGTAGAAATCATGCAGATACAGATACACAGGTTAAGAGCTTTGGTAATGTTCACATCAAACATAAAGAATACAGTATGTGTGTCATCTCTGCATGAGTACCAAAAGGTTTTTTTTGGGTAGCCAAAAATAAAATAATAAAATAAAATAAATAAAAGGTTCAACAAAGTATTAGTTTAAGGGTGTACATATGTATGGAACCACACTATTTCATAATATTTAATTTTATTTATTAAGTTGTACAGGTTATACTATAAGTCAAATTATAGGTGGAAAAAGTCATGACATTTTTATTATCTTGGTCTCATTTTTTTACATTACAAAACCTGCCATTTGAACAGGGGTGTATAGACTTTTTATATCCACTGCATTTATAATGTGCAATAAAAAATGTATCACTTCAATGTAATGTATACAAACACGCACACATTTACATTTAGGCGTTTTGCAGACGCTCCTATCCAGAGCTACTTACAAAAAATGCTTTATATATACATATATAATCACAACATATCAAAACAACCCAAGATCATGCAGCATTTGTAGAGCTTTCATAACTCAAATAAAGCAAAATGCAAAAATGTTTTAAACAAATTGTTAATACACAGCAATTAAGAAAA
The DNA here is from genome assembly GCA_011419295.1 of Clarias macrocephalus. Lineage (NCBI taxonomy): Eukaryota > Metazoa > Chordata > Actinopteri > Siluriformes > Clariidae > Clarias > Clarias macrocephalus. Next base: position 135,648 of record JAAGKR010000640.1, on the reverse strand, counting down.
AACATTAATAAATCAGTACTTGGTGGATTAACCCATGTAATTGATATGCAATTACATGCTTTTGGCATGCTCTCTACCAGTGTTTCAAATTGCTGTTGTGAAACTTTATACCACTGTTTTTGCAAAGAAGCAAACAGTTCAGCTTTGCGTGATGGTTTGTGACCATCCATCTTCCTCTTGATGACATTCCAGAAGTTTTCTGGCGTAAACTGCAGTGGTTGCTTTTTTTTTTTTCCAGAGCTATATATAGTAACCACATACGTGTGTGTGTGTGTGTGTGTGTGTGTGTGTGTGTGTGTGTGTGTGTGAGAGCGTGTGAATGTGTGGGGTCTCCAAGGTCTCTTTGCTGTTAGTAGCTGCAGGAGAGCTAGGATTAACTTTGCACCTTTGGATTCGTACCCTCCATTCTTATCACATGCGGACAGCACGGCTTCGTCGACAAACTCTGTGCATGAGCTCCAGCCTCGGAGCTGCCAGAGCAGGAAGTCAAGCCCAGGTTTGTCCAGCTGATAAACATAACAAGGGTGAGATATGGGAGGGAAAAAAAGACGTCTGGTGAAGTGTATAGGGATCATATTTATATGATCCTGCGCGGCTGACTTATAGATTACGATTGATCAGAATGATTATATCTCTATAAGAACACCTCTGACAGGTGCAAGTCAAAGATTTATATTAATGCGCTCATTTTAGTACAGTATTGATTTTTATAGTAACAACTCATTCACAGGGATTAGCATAGCAGCCATGCAATATGAATGGAATAAAAAGTGTGGAACAGTCGGTTCGGAGGAACCGCGTGAGAGGCTTCGGCCCTCCCGGCTGAGTGGTAGTAGTAGCTTTAATGTGGGAGCCCCCTAGTGACGGGGAGGAATTGGACACGACTAAATTAGGGAGAAAATCGGGGAAAAATCCCCCCCCAAAAAAGTGTGGAACTGCTTACAGTTGTTTTATAATGGTTGGAGGTAAAGATGTAACTTTTCTGACATGAGAAATTCCTCCGTACAGAGGGGTTTATTGGTTCTACCTTTTTTATAACATGATGAGTCACATTATAACAGTTTATAACGATTCTGGTTAAGGAATGACTCTTTATAGATGCTACAGTATAACATAAATGATAAACAGAACTCATTTTATAGTTGTTACAAATAATACAGTATTATGCAAAAGTCTTGAGACACCTCTCATTTCTTCATACTAAAATAAACCTAATTCTGTTAATTAAATTAAAGAAACAGGACTAAATGTTTTACTTTACCAGACTGCAAAGTGCCTTAAGATGCAATTTAAAAACTGGTTGTTTTTGTCATTTATTTATTTATTTATTTATTTAATATATTCTTGAATGATTCTAATGATTCTTAACAAACAGAAAACATTCCTCTGAAACTGGTCAGGTACAGGGACTGGACCTCCAAAAACTGTCAAAAATGACAGCCGAACGTCCTTCAGGAAGTCTGGAGGCCTATTCCTCAAGTGTACATTTAAAATATACAAGAACGTCTGGGTCTTTGGAAGCAAAATATGCAGAAATGAGGATAATATATGGAAATGCTCAAGCCCCATACAGTACTGTATATGAATGAAAAGGATACTGTGTTACTCTTAAATAAATAAATAAATAAGATATAACTGTGTAAACACAACTGACTATGATGGAAGAGGAATAAAACATTAGGGGATGTGATGTTCCACACCATTCTGTCACCCTGTCACTACACACACACACACACACAGGGTTTTATCACTTCCATATATACCTACAGTATGATGTAACAAAAGCAAGCGTACGTACTGTATCAAAATGCTGATATTCACATGAAAAGCGGAAGAGGTGTCGAGCTGAGACAGATGCAGTTAAAGGAAGACAAATCCAGTACTATTCAAAATTTGAGATCATGAAATCAAGACACTCACTCATTGTCTATACCGCTTTATCCTGTATTCAGGGTTGCGGGGGGCCTGGAGTCTATCCCAGGAGGCGGGGTACACCCTGGACAGCGTGCCAGTCCATCGCATAAACAGACACATTATGGGTAATTTGGAAACGCCAATTAGTCAAATTTGCATGTCTTTGGACTGTAGGAGGAAACCGGAGTACCCAGAGGAAACCCACCAAGCATGAGGAGAACATGCAAACTCCATGCACACAGAAACGGGAATCGAGCCTTGCCAGGAATCGAACCCGGTTCCTGGAGGTGCAAGGTGACAGTGCTAACCACTATAGTCATGGCCAAAAGTTTTGAGAATTACATAAATATTGGAAATCGGAAAAGTTGCTGCTTAAGTTTTTATAATAGCAATTTGCATATACTCCAGAATGTTATGAAGAGTGATCAGATGAACTGCATAGTCCTTCTTTGCCATGAAAATTAACTTAATCTCGAAAAAAAAAACTTTCCACTGATCTTGCTGCTATTAAAGGACCTGCTGAGATCATTTCAGTAATCGTCTTTTTAACTCAGGTGAGAATGTTGACGAGCACAAGGCTGGAGATCATTATGTCAGGCTGATTGGGTTAGAATGGCAGACATGACATGTTAAAAGGAGGGTGATGCTTGAAAGCATTGTTCTTTCATTGTTAACCATAGTGACCTGCAAAGAAACGCGTGCAGCCATCATTGCTTTGCATAAAAATGGCTTCACAGGCAAGGATATTGTGGCTACTAAGATTGTACCTAAATCAACAATTTATAGGATCATCAAGAACTTCAAGGAAAGAGGTTCAATTCTTGTTAAGAAGGCTTCAGGGCATCCTAGAAAGTCCAGCAAGCGCCAGGATCGTCTCCTAAAGAGGATTCAGCCACCGGAGTGTCACCAGTGCAGAGCTGCTCAGGAATGGCAGCAGGCAGGTGTGAGCGCATCTGCACGCACAGTGAGGCGAAGACTTTTGGAAGATGGCCTGGTGTCAAGAAGGGCAGCAAAGAAGCCACTTCTCTCCAAAAAAACATCAGGGACAGATCGATCTTCTGCAAAAAGTATGGCGAATGGACTGCTGAGGACTGGGGCAAAGTCATATTCTCAGATGAAGCCTCTTTACGATTGTTTGGGGCATCTGGAAAAAGGCTTGTCCGGAGAAGAAAAGGTGAGCGCTACCATCAGTCCTGTGTCATGCCAACAGTAAAGCATCCTGAGACCATTCATGTGTGGGGTTGCTGCTCATCCAAGGGAGTGGGCTCACTCACAATTTTGCCCAAAAACACAGCCATGAATAAAGAATGGTACAATGTGAAGAACAATGCATTTTCCAGCACGATGGAGCACCGAGCCATAAGGCAAAAGTGTTAACTAAGTGGCTCGGGGACCAAAACGGTGAAATTTTGTGTCCATGGCCTGGAAACTCCCAAGATCTTAATCCCATTGAGAACTTGTGGTCAATCCTCAAGAGGCGGGTGGACAAACAAAAACCCACTAATTCTGACAAACTCCAAGAAGTGATCATGAAAGAATGGGTTGCTATCAGTCAGGATTTGGCCCAGAAGTTGATTGAGAGCAGCCCAGTCGAATTGCAGAGGTCCTGAAAAAGAAGCGCCAACACTGCAAATACTGACTCTTTGCATAAATGTCATGTAATTGTCGATAAAAGCCTTTGAAACGTATGAAGTGCTTGTAATTATATTTCAGTACATCACAGAAACAACTGAAACAAAGATCTAAAAGCAGTTTAGCAGCAAACTTTGTGAAAACTAATATTTGTGTCATTCTCAAAACGTTTGGCCCCGACTGTACTATACACTGACATTTAGGTTTTAAATTAATATGAAACATTACAGGGTGTCCCGTAAAAAGTCTGTACATACACAGGGAAAATTGCAATAATTAAGCAATTACATGTATACATGTAGTAATATGTATGAACTAATATCCCATGTTGGCTGTGAACACTCGCCTTCTTCACACCAAGAACATCAGCCTCTGTGAGGTTGCATTCTGCAAACTGCCTTTCAAATTTTCCAGGACTGGTAGAGAATTACAGACTGTGCTGCTGTGGGTATCTTTGCTGTGAGTGTCTGCCACAGACTCTTTAATAAAAAGATAATCGTGATAAAATCAGAATAAAAATTTATCATGGACCAGGAAAAAGTCATCATAGAGGCCTATTTCAACGGAGGTTTCCTGATAATTCAAGGTGCTGTGAACAGAATTAAAAAGTATTCTGAGAATTATGTAGGATACCAGAGTAACAATTCATTTAACATAGAATTCATAGAATACAATGTGTTTATTATTCCTTAAAGATATAGCAGAGTTCATGGCACATTTTATCTGTTAGTACTGTATGCAATGATATACTATTTTACTTAACAATGAACAAGCTCAGTCATAATGAATTTGCTATTAGGATAAACTACAAGCTCATCGGTGAATCATGCATCAGCACATGCTAGTTTTGTAGAGAGAAAATAACTATGTTCTGGAGATAAACCTGATTTATTTCCTGAAAAAGACCACAGTACTAAATTTATTAAAATCCTTAATTCTTCATTAAATATGCCTCAATGGACAGCGACCAAGATAAACCAGGTCTTAAAAATAAATGAGTGAATGAAAATAATGATAGTCCACCCAGAAACATTTACTTCGTTTTCGTTTTTACTGTTTACTCTGATTCATAATATCTCTAATGAAGCAACATTACATTGGATTGTTTTTGTAGGCGTCAGTGCTTTACAGCATTTCTTTCCCTGTTCCTAAGGCTTTTTCACAGGGCTGGAGGTTCCAACTCATCATCTAGGATTCACAATTAAATGATGTCTGCAAAATTGAGCAATCCCCCCCCCCCCCCCCCTCCAAAAAAAAAATCCATTATTAAAGAACACTTCAAGACAGCAGTTAATTTTACTGATAATGGTCTGCGAAATTTTAGGGAATTCCCATTACTTCCACATTAATGCAGTGTTTTAGGTCTAAGGTTTTACAGAAGCACAAATATATAAAGACATCACTGTGGATACAGTACATGTCATTTGTGGTGCTAATGCCACTAAAACCATTGTTTATGCATAGTAAAAACAAATGTGTCTCTGGCACATTGGCAAAACTAACCAAATTTTTTTAAATCAATTTCAGCAATATTGAATCATGATTTCCTTCTTTGAGCATCTAAAGTACCTCAGAGCAACTTTTTTTTGCAAACACAGCCCTTCTGTGAAATGGACTACCAAAGCTGTGCATTAGTTCTGGTCAGAACTATTTACAAAGAGCTTTGTAATATATTTAACTGAAGCCACCAAAATGAAGAAAGCTAAAGATGAATAGTTAAAAATCGTCAAAATATTCTATGCATCTCATTTTAAAAATGACGGGGTGATAACTTTGATATCTACAGTAAGAATTGCCAGTGCTTTGTAAGGGACTTTATGTAATAAAAGTTTGTGCAACTTCTGAGATGATGGTTCACCTCTGGTTGAATTGATTCGATTTACTTCATGGAGCCTCCTCCATACTTTAATATCAGCCCCTACCCTGCACAGAGCTTCCAACCGTCCCAAAATCGTTGGTGTGACTCCAGTTGCTGTGGTCAGTGTTCAAACAGTTACAGCAGGAAGGACCGTACCTTTACTGAAGCCTCCCACCAGGCCTTCCGTACAACAACCTGTTGTTCAATCCCAGCTTCAATCCCCGGTCATGGTGGCCCCGTTTTGACAGCCTTTACCTGCCATACACATCCTCCTGCCAGGTAAGGCAAAAGATCAGACTCCAACATATGCATCTACTGTGTAAATGGTTTGTTCATCCGTTATCTTTTAAACATTCTCTAATGAGTTCAAAGTTTTAAAAGGTCTACTGCTATTCCATTAGATTTCTGTTGAATGTTTTAACCATGCTAACACTAGATGGCACCAGAGTGCTATTGCTCATATACAGTAATGGAACTAGAACTGTTATATGGTTATACATACTGTAATCCATCCATCATCTATCTAGAAACCTCTAGTCCAGTTAGGGACCGTGGCGGCCAATGGTGATTTTTTACCATTGTATTTATTTCCTTTTTTTTTTTTCTTCCCATTTTACATGGTGGGTCAGCAGTCACACACTACAGGCAATTTGGGAACGCCAATTAACTTAATCTGCATGTTTTTGGATTGTGGGAGAATACCGGAGCACCCGGAGGAAATCCACCAAGTATTGTTTTACAGTGTAGAAAGAAATCAGGAAAGACCTTGAAATTAGAAGGTGTTTCCAAACTTTTGACCGGCAGCGTATACAGTTTGAATATACAGTATGAAGTTATCCATATCATTATAATTACTTGTCATGTGAAGTCACACATACAAACTCTTCCCAAGTTCTGAAAAGCTTTATAACCTTTTCTCATCAACACGCCGTCTTTTTGCGAACTGGATCCTATTACAGAAGCATTATCATAAGTTTGTTCATGTATGTTTTACTAAATACTTTAGGTGGCTAGGTGGATTTGTTTGCAGCAAAATACAGTAAAAGGGTCCAGGTTCGATTCCCACCTCAAGTCTGTGTTCATGGAGTTTTCATGTTCTCCCTGTGATTGGTGGGTTTCCTCCAGGTACTCAGGTTTCATCCCACAGTGCAAAGACATGCGAGCATATGAGTGTATGTATGTGTGTGTGTGTGTGTGTGGCCCTGCGATGGATTCGCAGCCGGTCTATGGTGTACCCAGCCTTGTGCCTTGTGCCCTTACTACTAAATTCAAGTCTTATAATTTAAAATAATTCTCACTAACAAGTGATTTTCTTAAGGCCATACAGATGTTTAGTCCCAATCCTCCAAGGTCTCTTTACATTGTGTATATGTAAATGTTCTTACTTTGAATATTTAACATAGCTGTGGTTTGTAGAACTGATTTTTTTTACCATGCAACTTCACTTTTTCTGACCACATTTTGTCCGCAAAATTGAGCTTTCAGCGCCATCCTTCCCAGTTTTGATAATGAGTTGGAGGGTTCTTAACCCAGTTCCAGTAATTTCAAATCTCCTTAGTTATTTTCTTAGTTGCCCTATAATTTGACCATCCAGAAATATCAGCTTTTTTTTTTTTTGGCTAGGCAGCATGTAAAGTAGATGTTCTAACTGACTTGCCAAAACTATACTTGTTAACATGAAATCTGTGGCGAGATTAAGAAAAATCTGTTTTAAACTTCTGACTTCAACTATTATATATTATACTGTATATAAACCCTTACGAATGAAGTAAAAAAAATATATATATATATATATTAAGAGTGCAAGTGAGAACTATATGTGATATTTTTAAATCATTACTGAAGGCATGTCCAGCTCTGGTTATGAGGTCGTGTCTTTGTTCAGTCTCCCCGGTCTTAAAGCTGACTTTCCACTTGCCTTCTTCAGATGGTGCTTTATAATTAGTGGCCTAAAAAAAGCAAACCACCAGGGTGAGATTTGGGAGGTAATTACAGACAGTGATAATGTTTGCACTATGCTCTCTTGATATATCCCAAACAGATGGCACAATTACTGTATGAATGCTTGACGTTATTATATTGAAAGAGCTGTTATCGTAGTACTGTACTGTATATAGACAGGCTTTGTCAGTAGTGCAGTTGTATGTGTTTCTATTGTTTAGCAGTTTGTTCTTCTATGGCAAACAAACCTTAGGTCTATATATATATAAAAAAAAATTAATAAAACCTTTTTTCATTTTGTCTTAATGTGCTGTCATTTCTCACTCACTCACTCACTCACTCACTTACTCACTCACTCACTCACTCACTCACTCACTCACTCATCGTCTATACCACTTTATCCTGTACACAGTGTCACAGGGGGCTAGGATCGTATTGCAGGAGACTGGGATATATGAGGCAGGGTACACATTGGACAGTGTGCAGCCAATTCCTTGCATCAAACAAAGAAAAATTATGCGGTGACATATTCTATAAGCAGACTCCACTCAAGCTAAGTCTAATAAATGTGATTTTAAGGACTTATAGTACTGGTCAATATGGACAAGTTTTCAGGAGAATTTTGAAATTTGAAATAATTGAATCTGAAATGATCAGACAATATTTTTAATCGCTTATTGTCACACGTACTTCATTTATTCTCATGTCACCCCCACTCCACACACACATTACTCACTTACCTTCATGTGAGATTTTTTAAAAATGATTCCTTTATTTCGACATGTGACCATTGTGCACAGGACAGGAACGTATACACACAACACAGGGTTTGTTTTTCAACGTTTATATATCATCTATGTGTTGTATCTCAGACCATATGCTGACATGCCATTTCCCACAATAGTCCATCACGTATTAACATAAGAGGTCAAAATGAGTATGTGACTGCATATGTGTATGTGATTAAAATATCTAGATATCCATAAAGGATGCCACTAAAGGATCTAGATGGAATAGTCAGATCACTTGCTTCTTGTCCAACAACATACCCATGTATGGACCTTTGAACTGAGTGCTGTTCCTGCTGGACCATTTTCATCCCTAATGAGAAATTCTGCGCCTCTCCCTCTCATTGACAGCTGCTATATTTAAGCTTGGATTTTCCACCAGGATTCGACAAGATCTTTTGGAGAGCAGCATCAGTGGAATAGGACGATGGTAAAATACATAATTTGTCAATTTAAAATGATGTTTCTATCCATCAAGGATAAATGAAATTGTTTTTGTATATGTTTTAGTATTATTCCTATATTACAGGCCAGCAGGAAAACCAAGAAGAAGGAAGGAGGTGCAAAACGTGCTCAAAGGGCCTCTTCAAATGTTTTCTCCATGTTTGAGCAGACTCAGATCCAGGAATTTAAAGAGGTACTGTATGAAATCACTTCCATCAGTGCCACAGAAAACACACAGGGATGACCCATGTCCATATTTTTACATTTGACACTAAGTATTGATTGTTGTGCTTCCTGATGGTTTCAAGATATCTGTAATGGTATTTCAGTGGGATTTGCTATTGGCTAACTTGGTGCCACAAAACTAATATAAAAGTTGCAAATATAATAATTTTATTTAAAAAATTTACTTAAGGCACAAATTTCCTATTATTAAACCAAATATATGAATACAAACCCCTTTATTGCAAAATGCCTGCTTACAGCGACTTATGATTTAAGCAGAATGACATTTACTTCAAACAATTGTATTTCATTGTATGAAGCAAGTTCAAGTCAAACTGGTCCTTTTGATTGTGCAAAATAACAGAACATATTTATGAAAGAAAAAAACTACCCTTATTTCTCTATAAACTCCCCTACTACACTAATGCACATATCCTAGCATTTCACTAGTGATTGGATACCATCAAGATGGAAAGTTTCCTCTCAGACTGATCAGACTGCATGCTTCATGTCTGAAACGCTAGCCTCCCAGAAACTCTTCTAATAGACCGAACATCTAGAAATAGTTTGGGGAGAGGTCAGGACTGTAAAGGGGACGTGGCAATAACATCCAGCGGAGTTCCTGTAACGTGCAAGTGGTGTTTGTGAATGATTGTGTGTACAGTTGCCAAAGAGAGATGCATCTCTTCCACAAGTGGCAGCAAATTATATGTTGATTTTTAAAGGATCAGGTTTTTACGTAATTGAACGTCTGCAGGAACGTCTGCTGTGGGCTGTGAAGCACCTCAGCTGGAATCATTGCTCAAGGATCTCTTTAATATCTTGGCATCATTCAAATGTTTTACTGGAACTAAGTGTATCTTTACCATACTGTGCTTGAAGTCTTCTGTAAAGTTATTATTCACGAGAAATTTCATCACTGGTCTCGGTTTGACTCGAACACCTTTTATATGATTTCAAGTCAAGTAGTCAAGTCAAGTAGGCTTTTATTGTCATTCCAACCATATACAGTTTGACGTATAGAGCAGATTTTTGTACTTTCTATAGCTCTTTGCCAAAATTTGGTTGGATTCTGTGCATTTGTCAAGTAATAAACTTAAAAGCCTGTTGAAAATACACAGTGTAAAGCAGACTCGCGAGGGATGGACAAGCAGACAAAGTAAACGTTTCGATAAACAAATCAGAGGGAATTATTGAACTGAATAGATTCATCTGACAAAATCTGTTCAGTACAATCCAGTTTCCAACACTAGACTGTACTTACTTCACATAATAATTGCAGTGAAGGCTTAAAACATAAGCATGTACAGTATGCATTTGTATTGTCTGTGTATTGTATGAATAAAAAAAATGCTCATGCGAAGGTGTTAGAAATTATCCGGGCCAAATTTCAAGTCAATATCAGTTAGATTCAGACTCTCAGGTTCGCATCAGTTGTTCTTTAAAAAAAAAAAAAAAGAATAATTTGAGAATTGAATCACACTGATTAACAGTTTTGAGCGTTTCTTTTTGGTGCAGGCTTTCACACTTACTGATCAAAACAGAGACGGTTTCAATGACAAGGAGGAGCTTAAGGACACATACGCATCTCTGGGTTAGATTGTTTTAATGGATTATTGTTTTAATGATTTCTATTTATGCATTAAATTGAAGTTTATGTTTAATTTAGATGTGCTTTTCCATCCAAAAGGTAAACTGAACGTGAAAGACAAAGAACTGGAGGACATGCTTAAGGAAGCCAGTGGGCCAATCAATTTCACAAAGTTTCTCAATCTTTTCAGGGAAAAACTGCATGGTGAGTAACAACTAATGTGGCAGTAATGAAAAAGAAAATGTGTGTTTTTTTAATGATGCAATGTAGCTCCATCAGGACTCTTAAAAACTTTGGTTAAAAAAACTAATTCAGATGGTCAGAATTTCCTATCAAATGTAGTCACTGATTAGTCAATGCAATTTTGGAAGTTTCTTTATTTTCACCCTTAAGTTACTGTATAATACTAATGTATAGTCTGGAGTCTTGATCTGGAGATCAGTCTTTGGAGGGCAAATAAATTTTGTCATAATCTCAGGTGAAATTTTACTCAGTCTGGCCCTAGTCATCAGTGCCAAAGACCATCATCCTCCATCCACACTTTCATAACGGTTATACATTCCAGATGACTACTGTATGTTTCGTTACCTCATTCATTTATTCATTTTCTATACTGCTTATCCTGAGCCTATCCCAGGAGACTTCTAAGTGTCCGTAGGTGTAGGAGCACCAGGTGGGATACACCCTAGACAGAGTGCCAGTCCATCTCAGGGCACACACTCGTTCACACACTACAGGAAATTGTCACAGAACAGCCAGCACACAGATGATTGCTCTTTCACCAGTCTGAATTTTATTCGAAAAGCACACACATATATAGGGCAAGGCACAGGATGGGAGGCTTATCAAGGACAAACATGAGAAAATATTCTGACAGTTTGCTATGCAGTTTACAAAATAAAAAGAACTAAGAAGGCCTGATAAACAGGAAGAGAGTGTGCATGCTCTTGACTTCTTGACTCCCTGTTTTCGTCCTTGCACACAGCGAATATCCTTTTCGCATGAGAACGGAGTGTTCTGTTCAACAGAAAATATCACAGAAAAACAAGAGATCATAGATATTTTTCCCTTACACAACCCTTCAGATTTATCTCATGTTTTAAAAAATATAGCACTGACATATGTAAAGAAGCATATGTGGTCCCAGGAAGAGGCATTCAATTTATCTGCTACAAGCTTAAATAAATGTAGATTTGATTTTCCATCCATATCATTATTTGTGGTGTTACATCTTTGTACTAATATATTTTGTATATCTATGTAATGATGGACAAAAGAAGAGCATGTGACTTACTGTAAATGACAAGCTGAATGATAACATCTGTCACAGCTGTCATATTTGCCTAGCCTAACCTTAATGTTTGAAAAATCCACTTTGTAGGAAAATTTTAATCGTGTAAGACGTAGCGCAGCACATATTGAACTTGAATATAAATTCTATCTATTGCACCACACTTTATTGTAAACACTATTCCCAATTTGCTTTAATTCCCTCAAGTGCAAGTTTGTCAAGTGGGAGAACGTTTTCAAACGTTAGGTATTAATGACTTCTGTTGATGCTTTAAAAATAAAAACAGTACAGTGTGCTGTGCAAAAGTCTTAGGCGCCATATTATCCGTAGTACAAAATACAAAAAGTACAGTACAAAGTGAGTGTGACGAAGTTACCAAAAGAACTCATATTCTCCAGCATGCTCAGTAAACCATAACAGCTGTTTTACTTAGAATACTGCACACATCTGTATCGAACACTATCGCTTATGTTCAAGCAGAGAGTTTCCACACCTAATATTGACCGTTTATTGTTTATGTTAGTACTTAGTACTTTTTATAGAAGTTTCTTTTAATGTAGAAATGTTTTCAAAAGCATCATTGCATATGGCTTTTGTTTGGATGTTCCCGAGACTTTTGCACAGTACTGTAAATAAAACAGCTTTTATGTTTTACTGAGCATGCTGGAGAATATGAGTTCTTTTGGTAATTTCGTCCCACTCGCTCCTTTCTATTTTCATGCAAAACCAACATTAGGAGTCTAAATTATAGATTTTTCCCCCCTATTTGAAAACTGGTCTGTGATGTAATATGTCGCTTTCCTTACAGGCATGCAAATATTCTTCTGTAATGTTATTTATTCATTAATTTTAGTGTATCTTTGTAGGGAATGGTCTTATACATAATAATGCAGACATAATAAACTTATATAACAAAATTTGTACTACAGATAATATGGCGCTTAAGACTTTTGCACAGTACTGTACATATAGCTCACATTTCTGTATACTTATCTGAATATTTTAAATTTAATGCTATTATCATTCATGTCAATTTGGGATGCAGAATTCTGGCCTATGATACAGAGTCATACAAAAGTCAAACCATACAACTTTTACAACTGCCTGAGATTTCTGGTGACACACAGTTCCCTTAGAAGCAAACTTCAGACAACCAACATGCCTCAGCTGTTACTTGTGCATTTGTTTTATTTGATTTAATATGATTTTTTTTACATCTCTGAATGTAGGTACTGACCCTGAAGACACCATACTTAATGCTTTTAAGATGTTTGATCCTGAAGCAAAGGGATACATACACACGGCTGAGTAAGTTAACTTTAAGTTATATAATATTTATTTCTATTATTCAATCAGGATCAAGTATTCGAATGCATGGTATAAAAATAATAAATCACAATTTAGAATTTTATATTTCAAATGTTCTCCTACAGATTACAAAACATGCTTATGACACAAGCAGACAAGTTCAGTGCAGAGGAGGTAAGACACTATAAAGAACATCTGTAATATTTGTAAGACACTCATGCTACTCACTCACCATTTTGTGCGTTAATGAAAGGTGCGTCAAATGTTCAATCCTCCAACATTGACACAGCGGGAAACCTGGATTATAAATCGCTCTGTTATGTCATTACACATGGAGAGCAGCAGGAAGAGTGAAGGAGCTACATCCACATCTTATTGCTGCTGCTGTTTAATCTGTGTAACATCTCCAAATAAAAGTCAGCCATGTGTTTATCTGTTTTAAATTAATTTTAAAAAATGCTTGTTCAACAAGAAGGATTACTATTTCATATAAGACTCACAAAAATCACAATTCACTTGCATACATCAGCTGTTATTAAATACTGTTTACTTTTTTATTTGATTTACTGTTTCAAAAGATCCACCTAAACATTGTTCCATCCATCCATGAACCTTTGTAGTCCAACTAGAGACTGTGGAGGCCAATGGTGATTACCAATGTTCATATTTTACGATCATGGTAGGACATCTGGTCGCTGTTCACACAAGCATTCAGACACTATGAGCATTAGTGCCTAAAAACATCAATAAGCCAAATCTGCATGACTTTGGAAGGAAACCAGAGAACCTGGAGGAAGCATGGGGAGAACACCCTGGAGGTACACGACGACATTGCTAACCACTAAGCCACGGACATTGCATGTTGCATTCTGAATAATATGAATTAACTTTTTTACAACCTGAAATGATTTTTTTAAACCACCACATTATAAGCACACAAAATACAGTAGAGATTGATTTTCTAATGTTTATATTTTTTTAAATACAGTGGTACATATTTATTCACCCCTTGACCTTTTTAACATTTTATAGCGTTACAACATAGAACCAGTCTTGATTGAAGTTCTATTCAGTAATAAATATATAGTTGTCAAATTATTTCATAACAATTAACTAAAGCAACATGAACAGTTGTGGTAGCATAAGCAAAACAATGACAATTGTTTGAATGCTTGTAAATAATATTATATAAAAATAAAAAAATGAACATCTCAAGAATCAACATAAATATTATAAAAGAGGAAAGAATATTATAATTCTGCCGAGAGGAAGTCATACACCAAAAATCAGTGACCCAATGCTAACTCTAAAGCAGCTCCAGGCATCAACAGTTTTAATGTATTCATTATCCCCTTAATTATTTCATTCATTTATTCATCTTCTATCCTTACCCTGTACAGGGTCACAGGGGCCTGGAGTCTATCCCAGGAAACTTTGGGCATAAGCCGTGGTACATCCTGTACAGGGTGCCAATCCATCACACAGCCCCTTAATTTCACTATTCTAGATACAGTAGATTTGCTTAGATATTTAAATGCAACTAGCATTCCATATTGTCTGATTTTGACACAAACACAATAAAATGTCATTAATGTTGCACCTTCCCTTTTCGTGTTATCAACAACTTAAGAAAATTAATGGAACTTCTGACAGATAAACATTCCAACCCTTCCTGCTGATTTCACATCGGTCAGCTTAAACCAGTCTGGCCCTTCCCCTTCTTCTAACCTTTCTCATCTCATTCATGAATTTTTTTTGTTTCAGCAGCCTGAGTAAACTCTAGTGACTAATGCGTATATCAGGAGAAAGCACCAAAATCATACTAGAGTAAATATTACTAGAATTTCACTTTTCCTCCATTGTGATGTTTGATCTGAACATTAACTGAGCCTGCATGATTATGTGCCACATTATGGTCGATTGTACAGTGCAAGCAAGTTCCCAGTGAGTGTCTGATGATTCAACTATACAGTACACACCTAGAGATTTACAATATGTAAACGTCCACAGTGCAATTTGTTGACAGTGCATAGTAAATCCACATTCAGGATAAAAGCAGTTCCCTGAGCTCTTCAGCACACTGGAGCAGCAGCATGTTTCAGCACAAAGAAGGCGAAGGAAAGCGCAGGAAGTTTGAGATGTTCTCCAGGAGGAAGTTCAGCTCCCTGAAGAGGAGGAAGTGTCCTCTCATCCACCATCTTTAAAACATCACCGTTCAGCTTGACAGACCTGCAGATCAAAATGGTTCAATCCAAACAGAAAAAGAATCCAGATTTATAACTTGCATGCTGCTGAGATGCTTTGCCCCAACCTGTAAGACGTTCATGCGCCATAGGGTTTATTATGATGTTTGCCCACCCTTTGCAGCTAGAACCACCTTTGGGATGAATTAGAGCGGAAACTGTGGACCAGGCCTTCTCGTCTAACATCAGTGTCTAACCTCACTTCTGGAAGAATGGTCAAGAATTCCCATAAACACATTATCATCCTTCCCAGAAGAGTTGAACCTGTTATAGCTGCAAAGGGTAGGCCAACATCATATCAAACCCCATGGATTAAGAATAGGATATTACTCAAGTTCATATGCATTTGAAGGCAGATGAGCGAACACTTTTGGCAGTATAGTGTATAATGCTTCCCTGACCCTACAACCCTGTAGAGTTTTAAGGAGAAATTACTATTGAAAATTAGTGGAAAACATAATTGTGGATCATTTTGACTTGTTACCACAAAATACAGTGGGTATTATTGCTGCTCTGCACAATTATGCCCAAATTACATCACAGGTTTTTGAATCACATCTTGATTCAGGAGATGAATGCATGTTGGGTACTGAGAGAGCGCCCTTTGCCTTCGGCTGCCACAGAAAATTGCTAATCTGCAGTGAGTTAAACGATGTTTTGACACAGAAGGCTAGGTTGTCCAATCATGACTCTTACATACTGAGAAAACTTTCTACCTTGCTGTATCCAAAATAAAACGCTGGGATAATTCATTAGTATAGCAGGGGATTATGCAGAGATATTAAAGTGGCTTTTAATGTGTTCTGTTATTCTGTAATCAAAAGTCCTGGTTTGACTTGAACACCTTTCGTAAATTTATGCGTTTATCTCAGTAATTAGGTTAGCTGTCAATCAAGACATTTGCTCAATACTTAGGAAATTATGGATAATGAATGTTTATGTTACACAGTGCGGCTTTTGGGTACTTGCTTACTTGACACAAACGATGCTTATTTCTTGATTTACTCACCCACTCATCATCTATACCGTTTAATCCTGTTTTCAGGGTCACGGGGGCCTGGAGCAAATCCCAGAAGGCTTAGGGCACAAGGTGGGGAACACCCTGGACAGGGCACCTATCCATCGCAGGGCACACAAACATACACACACTCACACACCCATTCACACATTACGGAAAATTTGGGAACGCCAATTAACCTAACCTACATGTCTTTGGACTGTTGGAGAAAACCAGAGAACCCAGAGGAAACCCACCAAGCACGGGAAGAACATGCAAACTCCATGCACACAGAGACGAGAATCGAACCTGGCCGGGAATCAAAGCCGGACCCTGGAGGTGCAAGGCGACAACTGTGCCGCCTACTGTATTTCTTGATTTATTTCAACAAAACTGGCATAGGGACCTTCACCTTGAACGGAGCCCGACCTCCTCTGGTTCAGCTGACTGAAGCAAAAACACTTCGGCAGTGCTGTTGGAGATGAGCGCCGGAAGCTTGATAACCACTTGCTTCCTGCTCAGGTTTAGAGCAAACAACGTGACTGCACCTTTTCTGTAACTAGAACTGAAGAGAAAGAAAAAACCTTTCTTATTATTTTTCCTAAAAATTATTATTTCTAAAAAAAAATTTTTAATAAATTGCTGCAGTATGAAAAAAAAATACTTGGGAACATTCTGTTATAGAAAAATAATCAAGTGCCCAGTCATACTTGATTACATAATTGCTGGATGTCTTGAGAGTTTTAAGACTGGAGGTTTTGGAAGTTGGTACCTATCTTTGTTGGTGCAATGAAGGTACACCCTTAAGAGTTGCTTCTGCTTTCCTGAATTTGACAGAAGCTGTATTTTCAGCACTTCAGGACCCACAAGCCTCTTGTACAGAAGCGACAGCCAATAATCCTGTCGTAAGACACACATACATTCCGCTAATTAAGCACTGAAACCAACTTCATTTGCTATTTTCCTGGATATTTATGTTTTATTTTGTCTCTTTAGTAAATCAGACAAATATACAGTGACTAGAGAGTTGAGTGATGAAAAATATACTATATACTATTTCTATACATGGTGGCCTGGCATAACATCATCATCATTCTTGTACAAAGGAACTTAAAGGGACTATTTCCATCTTGTCCTATAACTGGAAATTATTTTACCAGGGTATGCAAGCCTTTTGGGTTATCACTTGTAAACATTACTGTAACCAGCTCACATTACATTAACATTATTATTACCATTATAGTAATTGTTGATATAATAACAGTAATGCCAACTTCGCAACAACATAAAAGTATGTGAGCTTACAAACACTAAAAACATGCTGATTATGTTTCAGTGTTTAATACTGAACTACACTGAACTACAGACACACTAACATGACATTAACACTAAGCTAAATTACACTATTCGGGATGCTGATGTAATTTCACAAGCAGAACTGCAGTTGTAAATAATAAATCCACCCCATGCTTCAGTGTAACTAGCAAATTCATTTACAGTCCTGAAAATATGGTAATAAATGTTATGATTCTGTGTTGCATGTAACGTACTGGAAGTGGATCGAGATTATTATCCACAAGATGGTATGTGCCAGAGCCAATTAACACCTGTCGCATGACCACGTCCAACCCCAGTTTAGCTGCAAGACCAAGTTTGTCCAACCACCTTTAGAGAACAAACACACAATGATTTATTCATTTATACCTGTTATAATATATATGTGTGCATTTACCAAACAGTGTCAACAAAATTTATAGCACAGAATTTATTGTTGCATGTGAATGCTGTAGCATTAAGTTTTCCTTTCACTGGAACTAAAGGGTTGGACCTTTAGTTTTTAGGATATTTTGTTATTCCAAAATCTAGTAGAAATCACTAGATTTATTCATTTATTCATCTTCTATACCACTTATCCTGCACAGGGTCATAGGGGCCTGGGAACTATCCTAAGAGACTGAGGACACGAGGCAGGGTACACTCTGGACAGGCAATTTGGGAACGCCAATTAGGCATCTTTAGGTCTTTGTACTATAGGAGGAAACCAAAGGAAACCCACATAGTGCAGGGAGAACATGCAAATTCCATTGGTACACAGACCAATGGTGAGAACTAAACCATCGACCCTGGAGGAAGCACCTACTGTAGGTACTGTATATGTATTTTTAGTGTGTCTAATGCCAGCATGCACTCTCACTGAAATGAAATGAGTTAGAAATGTGATCTGAAAATGGCCTGAGATCAGTGCTACATGGTCTGTGTTAGACACACTTATCCCATTTATTTTTGGTGGTATAATATTTTACTGATGTTGTGAGATTATCTTGTTTGTTTGAGACACTGCATTACATTAAAATACATTAAAGCCACACTGTTCACCTCTTAACAGATTATTCTTACACATAAATTTAGCATACGTGCTAAACACCACAAAATATACGTCCATGTACTGTACTCACATAAAACCAGCAACAAAAGTGTCAGAGAGACCGTCTGCTCCCCCGCCATATGCTGAGCTTGTCTCTCCTAGCCACACTTTCTTTCCAGGAGACAGAGCTTGGACAGTCTACAGAAAGACATATTTACAACATTATGAACTTTGCAACCAAATGATATTATGATATAAAACTAGATAACACAATCATGTTAATGGGAAGATCACACCAAAGAACAGTGATCTGGAGATATGTGATTAAAGTAAAGCGGCCTGCAGACTGATGGCTTACGCTAAATACTACACAGGTATCACACAAGGCAGGAGTGAGCAGGCCATCCCTCTCTCCCAGACAACATGAACATGCTCTCTTTGCTTGGAGCAATAATTTTTTTCTAAATAAAGAAAACCTATTTAATATCAAAAGTATTCAAACAACCAATTAGTTGAACCATCTAAAGTATGATGGTGAGTCAAAAATTAACCGCACTCTGGCTGTAAAATTTTATTTAATGAACTTAAAAAAAAAAAAAGAGTAAAAAAAAAAAAAAGCGATTAATGTTTCAATACTGAGTCATGAGAATTCCGGAAAACTGTAAACATAAATTTTCCAGATGATGGTTGAACTTTTTTCCTGGTAAGTGATTTTTGCAGCAATTACTGCTTCAATGCGGCGTGGCATGGAAGCTATCAGCCTGTGGCACTGCTGAAATGTTTTGGAAGACGAGGATGCTTCAATAGCGGCCTTCAGCTCTTCTGCATTGTTCGGTCTCATGTCTCTCTTCTTTCTCTTGGCAATGCCTTATAGATTCTCTATGGGGTTCAGGTCAGGCGAGTTTGCTGGCCAATCAAGCACAGTAATCCCACGACCCAGGTTTTGGTGCTTTTGGCAGTGTGAGCAGGTGTCAAGTCCTGCTGGAAAATGAAGTCAGAAATCCCATACAGCTCGTCTGCGGAAGGAGTGCTCCAAAATCTCCTGGTAGACGGCTGCATTGACCCTGGACTTAATGAAGCACAGTGGACCAACACCAGCAGATGACATGGCTCCCCAAATCAACACAGACTGTGGAAACTTCACACTGGACTTTAAGCATCTTGCAGTGTGTGCCTCTCCATTCTTCCTCCAGACTCTGGGTCCTTGGTTTCCAAATGAAATGCAAAAGTTGCTCTCATTAGGAAAGAGGACTTTGGACCACTGAGCAACAGACCAGTTCTTTTTTTCTTTAGCCCAGGTAAGACACTTCTGATGTTGTTTGTTTTTCAGGAGCGGCTTCACAAGAGGAATACGACATTTGAAGCCCATGTCCAGGATCCGTCTGTGTGTGGTGGCTCTTGATGCACTGACTGCAGCCTCAGTCCCCGACACTTTTGAATGGCCTTTTTCTGACAATCCTCTCCAGGCTGCGGTCATCCCTGCTGCTTGTGCACCTTTTTCTTCCACACTTTTTCCTTCCACATAACTTTCTATTAATGTGCTTTGATACGGCACTTTGGTTACAGCCAACTTCTTTTGCAATTACCTTTTGAGGATTTCCCACCTTATGGAGGATGTCAATTATGGTTTTCTGCACGAGTGTCAGGTCAGCAGTCTCCTCCCATGATTGTGCTTCCTACTGAACCAGACTGAGAGACCATTTAAAGGCTCAGGAATCCTTTGCAGCTGTTATGGCTTAATTAGCTGATTAGAGTGGACACTTTGATCAAAGAGACACTTTGAGCCAAGAATATTGAACCTTTTCACAATATAAAAATTTTCTGAGATTGTGGATTTGGGGTTTTCCATCATCTCAATTATGACAAATCATGGCTTGAACTATCTTGCTTTGCATGTAATGAGTCTCATATATTAGTTTCACCTTTTAAGTTGCATTACTGAAGTAAATTAACTTTTGCACGATATTCAAGTTTTTCGAGTTTCACCTGTAGTTCATTTCATTCTTTTGATCAGAAATAAAATAAAATGTTACATTTTCAATAAACAGACCCCCAATACATCTACAAACACAATTTTTGGCTATAGTTCCAGTAATGAAAATATTACAATGCAGCTAAGGATAAACAGAATGAGCAGCTTACCATCATATCTTCTGGTCCAAATCAATCATTCTTTTGAATTTATTGCACTGCATAGCGTCTATGGGAGTCACGTGACAAAAGAGCGAACGATTCGGACCAAAGACTCAAAGGTAACTACTCATTTTTGTTTCCTGTACATAACCTACGGAGGTTTTGCGATGCTTTGAGCATGTGCGTCCAGTAGAAAATGAATTAATCACTCTCTTAGACTACTCGATCTTCTGAGTCAAAAGATTCGTTCAAAAAAAAAATGAGTCGTTCATGAAAAACCCATCACTAGCAGGTACACCCTCAGACCACAACTAAAACAAATCCATTTTTGGAAACCCAATCTAAAGCTTATCATCAAATATGATAAAAGATAGTTTGTCTTTAACTGTATTTAATAAATTCTTTGCTATCATCAATAGAGTGTGTTTGATCTGTAAGTATAGTTACAGTCATAATAAAGTCTGAGTCACTGCTCTGTAGGCACTGACCACACTGTGTAAGAAACTGAACAGCATAAAGTCAGAAGTGTTACCTTGAGGACCTCATCTGTTTTAACAGCCAGCGTATCAAGCACTTCGGGATCAAGGAAATCCTCCAGAGATGTGTCTCTTCCATTGACATAATAACTAACAACAAATATAAAAACGCATGCAAATTTGAATTATTGTAAAATCAGAGAGCAAAATAACTGCGATTACTGCAACTGATAATACACTTTTGGGGGGAATTTTATTCTGTTTGTTTTTTGTATTCTGATTATTACATTAAAAGCTACATATTTGTTTTGTGTTTATGGTTTATTTGTGGGCTGTTATTATGTTGCCAAGTCCTGCTAAAGTTGGTGGCAAAACTGTCTTTTTTTTATTAAAACAACAAAAAAAAAACAGCTTTTAATAACACAATGAATTAAAAAATTTAGGTTAGCGATAGGCGGCACAGTGGCTTAGTGGTTAGCACTGTCGCACTGCAACTCCAGGTCCAGGTTCGATTCCCAGCTCGGGGTCTGTGTGCATGGAGTTTGCATGTTTTCCCCGTGCTTGGTGGGTTTCCCTCCGTATATTCCAGTTTCCTCCCACAGTCCAAAGACATGCAGATTAGGTTTATTGGCGTTCGTAAATTGCCCATAGTACTGTACGTGTGTGTTCCCTATGATGGATTAGCACCCTGTCCAGGGTGTACCCCACCTCAAGCCCTAAGCCTCCTAGGTTAGGCACCAGGCTACTCACAACCCTGTATACAGGATAAAGCGGTATAGACGATGAGATGAGATGAGGTTAGAGGTCGACTTATGTGCAGCACAGCATAAATTTATTGCAGTTTTCAAGAATAGACAAATGTGTGTATGTGTGAGTGTGCATGAGACCTACTGGTGCCAGGTACATGCATCAATGGCTTTAGCTCCGCTCTCCAAAAACCTACAAAAATATGCAACAGATTTAGCGTTTCATGTGAAGCATACTATTCATTCCTCATTATGATATAAAGAAAACGTAATAGTGAGCCATTCCTGTTGGCATGGGGTGGGGGTGGAATTAGATGTCAAAGGTTTTGGTCTAAATAAGTGCAACAATAGTAGGAGGGGTGCGGCTACTAATAAATGCAAGGCACTTTCATTTTGTCAAGATGTAGACACTACTAACTAAATGAAGTGTCAGTGGTCTCACTAACACTTCAAACCTTTACACACATACTCTTGTCAAAAACAAAAAAAACGAATAGCAAAGTGTGCAAGTAAATATTTCCTGTGTCTGCATCTGGAGTAAAACAGAGAAGTCACAGATCGTAGAGCATGGTGGTTACAATACAACATATTCACACCCGTTGCTACCATGACAGGCTTGACCACAATGTTAAACGAATCTGCTCTGACTGCTGCAGGAGAATAAACATTGGGTAGCTTTACCCACTTATCAATTACCTGTGAGTTCAAAACAGCAACACAACCATTATAAATTCATATGTCAATTAGGACATATGCGGTTGACGCATAATTATAATACTAATAATACTAATTATAATAGTAATAATTATTCGTACCATTGAGTGGTACCTGTTTTATTTTAAAAGCTATTCCACATAAAGAGGTTAGCTCTGAGAAAGTTGCTGGTGACTCACCCAGAGAGGAGGTCTTTGCGGTGACCCCGTGGCTGACCGATATCAGGTCCGTACAGACCAGAGGAACTGTACATTTTGGATTTCCGCAGGATCTCACGAAGATGGAGGAAATCCTCTCCCAGCTGGGAACCGTTCACCCTGATCTCTGCCTTCTTCTCGTAACTATTTGGTTCTGAAAGCAAAATACACAGAGTGATTAAATTCTCTGATTTTATTCGTCATAAGGTGTTGGTTAATTAATGACATTAATGGAGAACATGCTAACGTTTTTATAGACTTGTATGGTGGATGGTCTACAAATATGGATTTAAAAAGCATGCTGAAACTCATTACTGATATGATCAAGATGTTTTGCTGAATTTTAACAGTAAACAGTAAAGCTGTAACTTTAAGTATGTTTTAAGACACTGGAAAATCTTCAGCACAGAAGAGGAACATTTTCGCAATTTTCATGTAAAATGACAAGCTTTCTCAAATGGCTTTGAGAAAGAATGGAAGAAGAAAAAGGAGTGGTTTATACGGTAGCTACTATAACTTGAGTGATAACACAGATGATTCACAATGTTATAAACAATCTTGTAATTACAGGTTAAGGCTCCTAAGCCACACACACAGTTTGTCATACCATTGCCCAGCTCCCAAGACATCCTGTACTGCCTTCTCTCACAGTAATTCAGCAGCAGCTCAGCGTTCTGACTGTCCCAGGCATTCTCTGGTGTTCGTAGTAGCGCATTTAAGCCAAAGATCAACTCCAATCCTGAGCAGTTTGCGAACGAGTAAAGCAGATCCATTGCATATTCTACACAAACATGAAAAAGGTCATTAAACAAAAGAGGCAGAAAATCAAGTCCAAGTCAAGCTGAATGACCACACATCAATAACCGTTTTTTTTCTATTCAAATTCAAAATAAAACTGTAATAATGTCCAAAATGTGTAAATGTGTATAAACGCCTTATTAAACTCAATATTATCTCTTTGTACATTTTGAAATCATGAGCAACAAATACAGGATTCAAATTGAACTTGACTCTAGTGCTTCCTGTTAGATCCTTACTCCCATCCCAACATGCTGAGATCTCCATTATCAGCACGAATTGGATCATCAATCTGATTACTAAACCCAACGAGTAAACACAGCATCTGACCTGTACAAATTTCATCAGAATTCAGGAGTGTGGGATAGTTGTTAACAAAAAAATGTTGCTGTTCATAACCTTTATATAGGTTACAGTATATAATTTAGTCAATTCCTGAAAATGGTGACATCATGCAGGCCACACTCTTTAACATGCATACCAGAAAACGTCACTTCCATGTACTTTCCGCGTGCGTCCTCCTTACGTAGGAGTAACACCTGCATGGCCCAGTCTCGCTTCAGCACTTCCTCAAGCAATTGTGGGAGCTCAAATTGACTACATGATGGTCCTACAGGAATAATTACGAAAAAAAAATTGAAAATATGACAATTGCACGTCAACATTTATCCACAAAAAATTAACTAAACCTAATTACTTGACAAATTATAGAAGGGAAAGGGAAATTTTAAATTATTACAACTAAGCGATTGAACGTTAAGGGTCCTTAAATGTAGAACTCTTAAAATAATTAATATTTTTTGCTGTCATAAATAAATTGGAATAAAAATTGGAATATTAGTCAACTGTCTAAAGATGCATGACACACTATATGACTATAACTGACAATGATTTGTTTGTGTAATGAAAGAAAAGCTTGTAAAAATAAATGAACAAAATAGATATATAGGATACAGTAGAAACATAACATACAGAAAATGTGGCAAGTACTGTACCTGCGTAAGGAAGAGAATCTCCACTGTAGCTTTTTGTCATGTAATATTCACTCTGTGGTGTAAATTTCATAAAGTCTTGTTTGGTCCCTCCAAAGCGCAGAAAAGCAGGAGTCAAAGCTTTAGCGAGGGTCCTCAGTTTTGGGGACCTGAGGAGACAAATAGCTTATAAAAATGCGAATTATAATTATTAGTGCATAATGAAATAAATTACAACAAACCCCACTCTGTTTAACCTTTGCAAGTTGACTTTTAAGGAAAAGGGGCAAAAGCTGTGAGACTCTATCCTGAGAAACGTCAATAGAAGCCACTTTTATAAACCTTATAGAGTGCACCATTAAAATTACAGAAGTTAATGTTCACCTGATTCAACAAGTTACAACGTTCAAGGAAACCTTGATCCTGAAGTGCATTTACATGTTATTGTTCATAGTAAAAAGAAAATTCTGTTTTTATAGATTCCGGTCTGTTGTTTTGGGGCCGCATTTTTATTATTAATCTAGGACGTTAGCAATTGTGTGCAACACTGACCTCACAGGAGACATTCTTATTGCTAGAGCAATTACACTGATCTTTCATAGTGGAAAAAAAAAAAATCTCAAACATATGGAATAACAGTCATGCTTCGCTGTTAGTTCCTTAAAGTAAACAGAACAACCTTTTCTTACTCACCATTTCCAAAGACATTCAATGTCACACTAATGAGAAATATAGTGAACTGTAAAGATAGCAGAAGTTGAAGATAGTTGAAGATCACATGTTAATTAAAAAGTTAATCAGTGTGGATTTTTATGTAATTACTACAGTGATTAATATGTCTCAACGGGTCATTTAACACTAACTGACATAGTGAATAGCTTCTCATTCCTTAAACAATCATGTTAGAAGACAGATCCTGTAATTGTGACAAATATACTGTTTCAGAAGGATTAAATTATTGTCCTGCATCAAGCAAAGAAAACAACTAAGGAGAGTGCTGAAATTACAAAAAATGGGTTGTGTCCAAAAAGAATGGACTGTGGAGCATTGGAAAAAGGTCACGTGGTCTGATGAGTCCAGATTTACCCAGAAACTATGGAGTGCAGTATTAGGATCTGGTGTTGCTTCTTTCGGTCAGGTTTAGGCTTAGCAATGTTATGCGGTAATAAAATTAGGTCAGCTGACTACCTGAATGTATTGCCTGGTTTTTCCCCCATCAATGAATGGATTTTTTTTCTTCCCTGATGGCACGGGGATATTCCAAGATGACAATATCAGCATTCATTGGCTTGAAATTGTGAAAGAGTGGTTCAGGGAGCATGAGACATCATCTTTAACATGGATTGGCTACCACAGATCCAGAATATATGAGTTCAATAAAATATTAGCGTGTGCAAAATTTTATTTTTTTTTGCATATTATATATTATTACTCAAAGATGCAACTCACATGACTCAACTTTTCTTATTAGATTTATTGTACCTCTGAGAATTGTAAGGTATACAGTATATACGAAGAAATAATACACACTTGATGCTTTTTTTGATCAAAGGTAAAAATTTAATGTGGAAAGTTACGTTATTATTATTTCTTTAGAAATGTGACTGAATTGTGGCACTCCATCACACCGTGAGCGGAAGCCTTAGTAAATAAGTTCATGGAAATTTATGTAAAGTAGTGTTTGCTTGTGCTTTACGTTTTTAGCTTGATGTCAGCCATGTTTCTGTCTCCATTATTATAAAAATCTTATTCTAAAGATCCTTAGTTTATATCGAGCATTTGGAAAGTTTCTGAAATGTTGGTGAAAAATGTATATAATTCCTTATATCCTTCCTGTCTTTTTTTAAGGATTTATTTTGGTGAGATTTGTTCATTAATCATTGGCTATACTATTTTACCATGTATACATGGTCACGGGGGGCCTGGAGCCTATTCCAGGAGGCTTAGAGCACGAGGCGTGGTACACCCTGGACGGTGTGCCAATCCATCACAGGGCACGCACATTTTGGGCAATTTGAAAGTGATAAGTAGCCTAATCTGCATGTCTTTGGTCTGTGGGAGGAAACCAGAGAACCCAGAGGAAACCCACCAAGCACGAGGAGAACATACACACAGACCTGAGGCGGGAATCGGCGGGGTTAGTCATGTTATAAAAATCATTCTAATTGAAATTATTTTACTCATTGTTTAAACATTCAGTCATTAAAATGCTTATATGTTATTATGATTGTATGATGTGAACATATACACTGAATACATGAGTAACAGAAGTGACTAAACTGTTCACATGGACTGAACACAATGTAGCATGTTTGTGTTAGTAATGTGAACACAGCGAGAAGAGAAGCTTCGTGAACTTCTTTAACAATAATTGATTGAAACCCCTGTGTGTGAGTGTGTGAGTGTGTAAGCGAGTGAGTTTACACTAAACACCCACACACTGGAAACGGGAAAACAGTACAGCCTGACGGTTCACGTGTTAAACACTCGCGTGACATGACGCTTGAATTGAGACTCACCCCAGCAGGTACATAAACTTCTCCTCCGCCACCAGACTCGCATCTATAGTCACAGACAGAAACCTTTTGTCCACTCGTCTGTCAACACGAGAAAGATCCATGTCCACATCTACCAACTTTAAAACCACCGCCGAGACGAGAACTGTGTTAAACACGGACGCTACTACCACAGCGAAGGGAATGAAATGCGCAAAAACTGCGCTTAGGCTCCCGGATCCCGGATAACTCACCATCACTCTCATCATTAGAAATAATCTACATCGTTTGGTGTGTTACTTTATAAACACTGAATAATAAAAAAGTTTTTTATATATTATTAACGCAACCAGCTAACGAAAACTATAGTGAAGCTTTAAAGGCGGCCGGACAGGATTTCCTGCTCACAGCAGCCCGGCTTCTACTAAACAAACAAGGCGTGATTGTAGCCTGTGGGTGTTGCTTAATGATATTCACGTCTTGTAACAAATGATTGGACAGAATCTTCGTGATTGCCACGCCCATGAAACCACTGTCCCAGAGAGAAGCATTAAGTAAAATATTGTTTTTGTGCCATTCAGTTGCTTTCCTCACAAACTGCAGCGCTAGTAATCTTAATCCTGTTCTATGTTCAGCCCTGCCACTGCTTTTAAACCTACTTTTGTGTTACTTACATTTATACATTGCTCATATCTTACAATGCAGTGGGGGGGTTGATACATTTTGATACATTGATTCAATTTCACCTGTTAGTCTTGTCTTGATTTCTCACCGACATCGTACTGGTATTGGTTTTGGACTCGATCGGCTGTTAGTCTTGGTTTTCACTAGGACTGAACCGGGTTTTGGTCTTGACAAAGTCAGGAAGCTAAGTCTCTGTCCCACCTCCCAGTTCTCGGCCTTGACTTGAGTTGGCATCCCTTTGACTTAGACTGACCACTAAATTGACCCTTAGTTTTGTCTCAGACCTACATCCTTATTCGTCTTGATCTTTAATAGAATCTGGCCTTCTGTTGACTCAAACTCACCTCACTTTTCTCCATTCTCTTGACTAGGACTTGCCAATCAGTTGGTCTTCTATTTGACCTAGACTCAACACTCTAATGGTCTTGTTTTAACTCAGCTCAAAACACACTGATGTTCTTGGTTTTGACTCTGCTTTGACCCTCGGTTAATCTTGATCTTGACTCAGACTCACTGCCTTAGACTCAACTCTTTGTTGGTACTTGTGTGGACCTGAATTTAACTTTAAAAATCTTGGTTTGAACCTAAAATCCCCATCTCATCAATTGTAAGAAATATATTATTATTAATTATTAATCTTTCCTCTCTTTTCCTTCCATCCACACCAGGGATCACCTAAAAAAAAACTCTGAGCCAAACACAAGCAAACACAACCGAACATGAAAATAGTGGCACACTGTCCTATATGTGTGTTCTTCTAGTGGATTTTCACACATTTTTTAAATTTATGAGTGTTTTATAAGGATTGCACAGTTAAATTCACCACAGATCACAATACATTCAGATTGTTCATTGTTGCATTTATTTGTTGACCAAATCACTTTCATGATAACACAAAAGCATAAAAAACTGAGTAATAAAATGCAAGATGTTTCATTTTTATTTTACACACACAAAATATAAATATAAATAGTATAGAGATTAAACTTAAATTACATTATACACACATTTAGACAGATGGAAGGTCAATAGGGAAGGCAAGCAGCTCATCAACCTCCTCCTGCAGAGCTTCTGCTTTCTCATGTAACAGCATCTGCAACAGCATCAACACAGGTTAGATGATGTTCAATATGTAGCCAAATCACTGGAAGTGAAACAGGACATTGTTATAATAAAACCACAAATGTCTGAGCTAATTTTCTAATAATATAATATGACTGTCCAGATTCTACCAATTTAATTCACTTCAATTGTATTAATGGTCCTTATCACATGGCAGATTTACAGAAACCCAGAAGGAGATACATCCTTCAGAAATGATTCCCTAAAAAGGCAATAGACTGGAAAGGAATTCTATTATGGCCAGAAAGTACTTCAATAAATAGACTTTAACACTTCAGTGTTATTTGAGGAAGTTGGACTTTACCTGGGTATATTTTGAAGCTACTAAAAGACAGGCAAACAGACAGCGTTACATTGTTACTAATTCAATCAATAATAGTTCTTTGAAATGTAATCTTATTTATTGTCTAGAGTTGAACATTTTAATCAAATCCACACACCAATTACTTTTTAAATAGTACATTCTAACTAAAATTTCTTCACCAAGTAATGTCCTGAGAGTTATGGGAAAAAAATAAACTTCTGGAGGAACCAAAACTCAGTATGATTAATAAGCTATTTTCAATTAGAAAATCTCAGTATAACTAAGTAACAACGATTACACTTGCAGGGAAATTCTGTCCATTTTTGGTGGACATTAACCTTTCTTGTCTTTATGTTTCTCACTGATAAAGCTGACATAGTCGGTTTAAAATGGAAGCCTTGATGATAGCCTGTTCCCTGTTGAGTTGCATCCTGCATGGTCAAAAGAGTCACCATTTCAGAGGGGTCAAATTATTGGTCTGAATCAAGCAAAGAAAACTAAGAAGATTTGAAATGACTTCAACACATTATCAAAACCTGGTGAGATAGTGCTGAACCCTTAACTTTGTGAAAGATAATGTGGTTGTTGTATGGTAAAATAAATCAACAGTAAAAACCATAGCCATGTTTAATAGTGAAAGTTATTTCCATACACACACAATATGAGGAGAACTCATAGGATTGGAAATACAGATGTATAGCCATAAGAAAACCACTTGTTAGTGAGACTCATCATTAAGAAAAATGCTTAAATTTTCTATGCGGCACATTTCATCTATCACATGGGTTTTTAGTTATCTCTCTTTTTGACGTTGTATGCAGACAAGTTCATCTTGAGAATATGTTGTGTTTACAGTATGTGCAGAATTAAAGCAGAAAAAGTTTGCGTACAAAAGTACTCTTTTTTCAACTGCTATATAACCATACATACTCCGTTCTGTAGACACATTGTTAGCCTGACAGCTTAGACACTACTGTTTAACACTTTGTGAACATCAGAAGTCACTACAGGGTATATGAAATTACGAAGCACTAAAATGTATGCAAAACGTTATCCTCCGAGATTACACCAGAATTCTGAATTTGTAGATGAAAATAGGTCTAATTACATTGTTTGCAATGTATTAGGGTCTTATTTCTTTGGAAAGGGATTTCTTTAAAAATGCAATGTGACAAGCGCTAATGTAAATAAACTATAATTAAAAAAGGAAAATAATTATTACTGCATGTATGAAGTTTGAGCTAATTTCTACCATGTGCACATTCTTACTCATACTCTAAAATTATGAGATGGGCAGCAAAACCAAAAACTAAAAGCAAGCATTTTAGTTTTAGCACTAAAAGCTCGGAACTCAGGAAAAAATATGAAGGTTATAAATATTTGTTTAAATGTACTAACTTTTGCAGAGGCCACAATCTGATTAGCCTGTCTCTTATAAAGTTTCTCCACAGTTTTCACCAGCACATTCGGGTCAGCATTGGCCAGATGAGCCAGCGTTTTAAACCCGGCATTGTACAGCTGTTTGGCTCGGAACTGGTAAAAGAAAGATAAGACAAGATGTAGTGTTTATTTCTGCTTTTTCTCAAATGCTATTGCACCATATGAATAAGATAATAGTTAGTCATGAAAAAACTGACACTGGGACAATATATTAAACACTAGTGGGTTTTATGTCCAAATTGTTTGTTACTGAACACTTTTTAAAAATATATATATTTTCTATATATGATTTTTATACAGTGCCTTGCAAAAAGTATTTATACCCCTTGAACGTTTCCACATTTTGTCATGTTACAACCACAAGCGTAAATTTATTTTATTGGGATTTAATGTGATTGAACACAAAGTGCCACATAATTGTGAAACGAAAGGAAAATGATAAATAAATAAAAAAAATTCCAAACAAAATATGAAAAGTATGCCAAGCATTTGTATTCAGCCCCCTTTACTTTGATACTCCTAACTAGAATTCTGTGGAACCAATTACCATCAAAAGTCACTTAACTATAAATAGTAAATACCTGTGTGTAATTTAATCTTAGCATAAATTATTGGATTCTAAAAATAATAATTGTTTGAAAGATCAATTTTGAGCTTTTTGAGATCCCATGGAGCAATTCTGCGAAAATGTCCCTGTTCTAAGATGTTTACGTCAACCTTCAGGTTCTCTAAATGCG
The DNA here is from genome assembly GCA_011419295.1 of Clarias macrocephalus. Taxonomy (NCBI): domain Eukaryota; kingdom Metazoa; phylum Chordata; class Actinopteri; order Siluriformes; family Clariidae; genus Clarias; species Clarias macrocephalus. Next base: position 104,234 of record JAAGKR010000640.1, on the reverse strand, counting down.
TTTTAATATGCAAGACAAGTGGATGAATATAGTTTGGTTTCCTGTTGATTAGTAAAAACTGTTGGATATGCTGGGTTTTCATTATTTGTTCTCAGTTTGATTGTACTGTATATTGTAATGCCAACTTTAATAGTCTGTTTTCCAAGGAGGGTTCATTAGCTTCCACTTTGTATAGACTTTCAATTGGCGATGCTCTGTAGGCTCCTAATGCCAATCATATGCCTTGATAATGTACAATATCCAGAAGGATCATTATTTATAAGGATCGAATACGATTTCCTGATTGAACCATAAATTATACTTCCATAATCCAGTTTTGATCGAATCAAAGTTCTATATACTGTATATATATTAAACTAGAGTTAAACTGTCTGCTCCCCATTTGATTTGGATAAAACATTTCAAATATGAATGCCTTTGAATAATTAATTTTTAAGCAATTTAACGTGTGGAATAAAAGACTGTTTACCATCAAAGGTGATACCAAGAAATTTGGTCTCTTTAGTGACTTTAATGGGGACTCCATTCACGGTTCCTTATGTAATTACCGAAGCTGAAAGAAATGCATGCAAAAAGGTTTTTCCTTGTGAGAACATGAAACCATTCTGCATTGACCAAGATACTAATAATTTCAAATACCTTTTTTCTATATTGTGTCACAGGCCTTTACTAGAGCAAAAATACTGCCACAGCATGTTCTTTCCTAATGAAAGCATCACAAATATAGCTTTCAAACCACACAAGATGGTCTGTAGCGCTTCCTTTCCCGGAATCCACACAGGTCAATATTTATGCAATGTTTATATTCCAATATCCAGACCAGGCGGTCATTAACCATTGTTTGGCATAAACAACTGGATGATAATTAGAAGGATCTTTGTGGTCTTTTCCTTGTTTTAGGATTAGAATAATTGCTGCTTCATGCCAAGCAGATGGAATATTTCCTGATATCCAGATAGAGTTAAAAATGTTAAGAGGTTTAAGAAAAATGTGGTAAGCTCTATAAACATTGATACTGAATATTATCTGGCCAAACAGCTGTGTCATGTGATTTTCTGATGGCTTGTTGTTGTTCTTCCATTGGAAAAAGTTGGTTGTATGGCTCTATATTACCAGACCTAAAGTGGAGGCTCTGAAAGCAGGAATGCTTTTTCTTTTTAAAAGATTTTGCTAATATGTTCACAATTTCCTGTTATTAAGATTGAATCGTTCTGTTTGATGTGTTGTATTTGTGGACCATTGATTCCCCCTTTCATTTTTCATATCAGATTCCATATTTTACTTGATGGAGTATTTGCTGATATGCTGGAGACAAATCTTCTCCAGCTTTCCTTTTTGACTTTGTTTATGGTTCTTCTTGCTTGTGCTCTCTTCATCTTAAGTTTGATAAGATTTGCTGCTGATGGGTGTCTGAAGAAAAGTCTTCAGTTTTTCTCTCTTTTATAGCCTCCTTACATCTACCATCAAACCACAGGATTCGTTTAGATCTTTTATATAGAGATGTTCTTTATTTAGAATTGTCTTCGCTACAGATATAAGAATTTCTGTGAAGTTCTGCATACCATCTGGGCTATCTTCTGAGAATCCAGAAAATGCCACAGAACAGGGAGATCGAAAATTATACCAGTTTTTAATTTCCCATTTTTGTACTTTTACTTCTCCTCCTTTGACAGTTGCAATTACTGGGAAATGGTCACTTCCACATAAATCAAGATGTACTTTCCATGATAAATCTAAAAAAAAAAAGTTCAGGGTGACAAAATGTTAAGTCAGATGTCCTGGGTGTACCTATGTATTTAATCTATCATTTAAAACACATGGGCTATGGTTATAAATAAAATGATTTACTATTATACAATTATTACTACCCCAAAGTTAGGTATGGCTATTTAAATCTTCCAGTACCATAAAGGGAGATGAAAGCTGAGGAACAAGATGGTCTAGGTACTTGTGTGTTAAACTTAAATCTGAGGGAATGTAAAGAGAACAGATTGTAATGGTTTCCTGCAGTGTCAGTCATACTGCTGTTACCTGTGGGTTCCTGTTAAGCCTGATAGGACTATGAATCATATCACTCCTAATTAAGATGGTTGCTCCACCAGAAGCTTGCTTGTTATTGAAGCCAAAAATATTAAAAGCGCTAACATATTTAAAAGTAAAAGCACTGCATGATGGTAGCTGTGTCTGCTGAAGGCATACTGCAACAGGATTTATGAACAGTTAGCTGTTGCTAAATTAGCCCAAACACCATGACCGTTCCATTGGATGATAACATTTTCCATCATCTATTAGGAAGTACAGGAACAGCTGCCCTTATTCTGCCTTTAGGAGATGGGATTATACTAGGATGTTCACCGTCTTTCTTTTCTGCATCTTTAATTTGTCTTGTCTTTGCAGTATCATCTTTTGATTGAGTAATACGTGACTTCCTGTTGCTTTTATTTGCTTTTTAGTTCTCAGTTGTTAAACTCCAGTCAAGACAAATGCCATTAGAAGGAGATTCGTTCTAAACTCCTGTATTCTTTGTCCTTGGGAGAGGATTATTATGGTAAATAGTTTGGGGTTTATCTTTATGCATCCAGGTGATATCTGTCTGGCAATCAATTGTCCTCACAGTTTTTTTGACCACACAAGCAAAAGTTTTGTTCAAAGCAAAAACAGGAGTGGCAGCCATCATTTTCTTGCGTCAGGGTAACTGACCCTCTTTGAACATCTTCTGTATTTCCTTTTTCGTTGATCCACATGGGTCACTGTTTTGATGCAGCCGCGTGATAACCTGAACAATTGCAACATTTGAATGGTTTTTCACAACTGTTTTTGTCATGTCCTTCTTAGCCACAATTGCAACATATTTTTGTCCATATTATTGGCAAATAAAACACATAAAAGGATTGGGTACAAAGAGATCCACTTGGATATAAAATCATAATTCTTCCTGGGATTTTTGGTTTATTGATCGTGATGAGTATGTATTTGTTTTAATTACTCATTCTTCTCTTTTGATTATTATTCTTTTTACATGTCTTAACTGCAACAGGATTTATGAACAGTTAGCTGTTGCTAAATTAGCCTAAACACCATGACCGTTCCATTGGATGATAACATTTTCCATCATCTATTAGGAAGTACAGGAACAGCTGCCCTTATTCTGCCTTTAGGAGATGGGATTATACTAGGATGTTCACCGTCTTTCTTTTCTGCATCTTTAATTTGTCTTGTCTTTGCAGTATCATCTTTTGATTGCGTAATACGTGACTTCCTGTTGCTTTTATTTGCTTTTTAGTTCTCAGTTGTTAAACTCCAGTCAAGACAAATGCCATTAGAAGGAGATTCGTTCTAAACTCCTGTATTCTTTGTCCTTGGGAGAGGATTATTATGGTAAATAGTTTGGGGTTTATCTTTATGCATCCAGGTGATATCTGTCTGGCAATCAATTGTCCTCACAGTTTTTTTGACCACACAAGCAAAAGTTTTGTTCAAAGCAAAAACAGGAGTGGCAGCCATCATTTTCTTGCATCAGGGTAACTGACCCTCTTTGAACATCTTCTGTATTTCCTTTTTCGTTGATCCACATGGATCACTGTTTTGATGCAGCCGCGTGATAACCTGAACAATTGCAACATTTGAATGGTTTTTCACAACTGTTTTTGTCACGTCCTTCTTAGCCACAATTGCAACATATTTTTGTCCATATTATTGGCAAATAAAACACATTAGAGGATTGGGTACAAAGAGATCCACTTGGATATAAAATCATAATTCTTTCTGGGATTTTTGGTTTATTGATCGTGATGAGTATGTATTTGTTTTAATTACTCATTCTTCTCTTTTGATTATTATTCTTTTTACATGTCTTACTCCTTGTGTCTGAAGTTCATTTTTTATTTCTTATTCATCAACATAATCTAGTCTTGTGGTACGGATTACCCCTTTACCGTAGGTCAGCATTGGATTTGGTGATGTCTTTACATCTACTCTAGCTAACATGTTGGCATGTAAGAGATTTTCAGCCATGGCTTTTTTGTACATTCCACAAGAATTTGTCCGGTCTGTAATTTTTTAAACTTCTTTTTACAGTTCCTGCTATTCCTGCAATGCCCTTTGGTATAGCAAAACGGGAAAGCTTGGTAATAGGAAGATCATTAGATTAGGCTTCAATGATAAGTAATGATGATTGGCCAAATTTATTATCATAGAAACATGCATCTTTCCAGAATTGCTGTCAGTATCTAGGTGCAAAAAAAAATATTTTTTTTTGAGTTGAGTTTTGTAGCCAAGTTTTAAGTTTTTCCTTTCATCATCTTTACTCCGCACCCATCTTTGAGCCCAAAAAAGGGGGATGCATAGCGCAGCCGAACTCCAGCAGATTATGCATCAGGGATATAGTGATGATATACTCAAGCAAAAATAAGCAACAAGTTGTTCAAATCACTTGATTGACTCTTAGTTTAAAGTATATGAGTCTAAAAGTTTTGATGTTAATTTATATCATAGTATTATTATTATATATATAATTTATCTATAGTATGCTTCGACCAGCCAGTTGATTGGATCGAGCCATGAATCAATATCATGGATCGATAAAGGAGGAGCCAAAGTGTTGTGTTGAAATAATGGAAGCCGCAGCAAACCACATTTCTCAGAGACCAGGACCTCTTCCTCCTTCCGACATGGATCACATATAGAATTGGGGTAGTGGGGATCTATTATTCTCTACAGAGTAATGAAGGTTTCTACCAAGAATGCAAAGATGGAATAGTAGCAAGATTCAAATGTGACCCTAATGAGGGGGGCTTAAGGGTTAATCTCTCTTGCAGAAGAAGAAGGGAAATTGGGAAATGGCCACTTCCCACCTAGCACTATGAAGGGAAGGAGTATCCCACTGTTCCTTTCACAGGCTGCCATCACAAAGGTGGCTCCTGTGATGTACCCGGCCCTCAGAGGTTTGTTATAAAACATTAGTGAACTAACAGCATCATAAATCCCAAAAAACACACCCTGGAATAAAGTTGTGGAGAAGTTTAAAAAAATATATCACAAGACTTGGACATCTCACGGAGCAATGTTCAATCCATCATCCGAACTATCCATGGAAATTATTTGCTAATTTTGCTTTAGGTGACTTCTGAAGGCAATCGGTTCCAAAGGATTTTAGTTGGGGGTATCAGAGTAAAGAGAGCTGAATACAAAAATACACCTGAATATGGAAATGTTCAGGGGGCATGAATACTTTTGCAAGGCACTGTACGTAGCTCCTATACATTCAGGCTAAAAAAAAAAAAAAAAAGTTTTTTTTTTTTTTATTATTATTATTATTTATTTGAATTTCTATGGTGGCAAAAAAAATTCTATTGTTTTGCATCAACTAAAGGTTACGTTTCTCCAAGCACAGAGAATGAACCGACTTTAGAAACAAACACACCTCCATGACTCCAGCGACCTCCATCAGCGGAATGAGATCGGCCTGTACGCAGTATGTCAGTCTGCGGGTAAGCTCGGCGAGAAGAGCTTTATAGGCCCAAAACTCCTCTAACTCCTAATTAGAAGGACATGTGCATGTACAGTATGTAAGTAGTATGTATGTGTTAATAATAATAATATTATAAAGAAGAAGAAGGAAGTTACAGATCAGTCATCCCACCATCATGGGACTTGATCCCTGTCTGACCTCAGTGAAATGCAGTACGCAGGAGCAGAAAGCTGAGGAGGAACTGACGAGGGTCTGAACGAGGCCTCGGGTCAGCTGGAATCTGTCGGAGACGACCCACACGTTCGTCTCGTTCAGCAGAGAATAAAGCACCAGAGCCAGGTACAGTCTGTTCACCACTGCAGGGTCAATACTCTAACACACACACACACACACACACACACACACACACACACACAGAGGGAGGGGGAGAGAGAGAGAAAATAGTGTTACTAAGCAAGATAAATGATGTCTGGCCATTAGTGTATAAATGATTCAGACATGTAATTCCCTTGTAATTTTTAGCTCCATTCTCTCACCTTTTTAGTTTCTTATCTAACTAGATTAGTGTAATCAGTGAAAGAACCACAGCACAAATTCCAGAAAGAGGAACACACTCCCACCTTCCTCACACTCTGTCCAGCTGCTTTCCGAACAAGAAAGCTCTCAGGCACTCCAATAGCGGCCGCCATCTTCTGTTCAGCAGCAGACAACTTTGTTAACTAATATAGATAGATGGATAGATAGATAGAAAGATAGATATTAAGAAGAAACTCCTGGACATTTTGCAAATAAAAAGGCAGCCTACTATACTAACTTAAATATTACCACTTATTAGTGTATTCATTGAAGACGGTGCTATGCTAACGGTCTAATGAGGAAGTACTGTATGCTACATGCCAACTAACGTAAGGATATCTACAGTAAAGAATAAACTTTTCATAAAAAGTAAATGATGAGGTTTAAACTATTTGCACAATGCAACCATAAATGGGTTACTTCTCAAATACTCAATTTTTTTTGTTAACTCGAAGAAAGACTGAAGAATCATACTTATGTCTGAAAAACTCATCCACAGGAAGTAAGATGGTGAAACACTTGACAATGACAATAGAGTTCCCAAAACAGAGCATTTATATGCTACAGAAATGTTGCAAAAAAAAAAAAACAGGTCAAACTTTGATCTAAACAGTAGGGGGCGATGAAGTAGCATTTTACAGTAGACAGAACAAACAATATGAAAGATACAAAAACTCCTTCACTCCTACTAGCAGGAGAAAAAAACAGCACTTCAATTTCATTGTTTTTGCCAAACTAAAGTAATTACTCTCTGACTACAATACAGTGATTTTTTTTTATTTTAATTTAGAGATATTGTTTAATTGTTTGACTATAAATGTTTATTCATTTTCACACTGCGCTGTTTGGTCTCTAGAGCAGTGACTCATAGTTAGACTGTCGATTGGATTCAATTCAATATTGATGCATTGAGATTTTTTTTATCCATACAAATCTTTTTATCCTGGGTATCTTCTGCTCTACACCCCTGTCCAGTAAGTGGCATTAACTGACCATAAACACAAAAAGATGATGCAATACTCTCACAAAACGCAAGTATTTGGATAGAATGGGAGCAGCTTGTATTGTCTGCAAAAGCTGTGGTATATCTGTAAAGAATTTGTCGATTAATGAATTAATAAGTTGACCAATAAAAGATAAGTTCCCAATGTTATTGTATGAAAAGCACAATAAACTGCATAATGTACTGTACCGTATAGAAAGTGTGAATGTGTGATTTCAGCAGATTTCTATGCTGTATTGGGCTGAACTATAATACTTGTTACTAGAGAAGGGGGAAAAATTATTCAATTATAAAATCACAATTCTTGTATGGCCACAATGACTCCAAAATTTTCTTTTTTTAAATATTATTTTACATTTATAATAGAGATGCACCAGGCAATCGGCCAATGACCAGATCAGCTTCAGATATAAACAATTCTGAATTACTGAATTACCATCTCTCCTTCCATCTCTTGAATCGCAATATACATCGAATCAACACCTACAGTATAGATCATGATAATATTGTATTGGGTGTTCTTTGGTGATTTCTCTTTTCTACTTGTTACACTGAAGTTGTCAGTAGTGTGTAAGTGACTGACCTGGCTGAAGTAGATCATCCAGTCTGGTTTGATCTGGGACACGATGTCATATGGAGTCACTAAATAGACCAAATGCAGGAAACTGTTCAGCAGCAGACCCTCCAGACCTTTAGACAGATCTTTGTAAAGGACATCAGAGTATCTCAAATCTACTGAGCCTAAAGAGAAGACAAAGCAAGGAAGTGAGACAGAAGCAATGCAAACTGATGAGCATAGAAACTGACTGATTCTTATTTTAAATAAGCTATGCGCAAATAAAATCACTGGCATTGGTGTCCAGTTATTATTAGATCAAATTTGGTAACGCTTTACATTAAAGGCTCACTTAAGTAATATTCATACATCATATCATGAATGTTTTACTATCACGTACAAACCAAAATAAATATTGCGGTCACAGTCCTTTAGTCTACATCATACAATTAATTCGATACGTGGTGTCTCACCTTTATATGTTGCTCTTCCAAGTTTGGTGACATGCAGCACAGCCTGCTCGTGTGAAGAGGTACTGATGAGACCCTTTTGTTTCAGTATCTCAATTGACTCCACTGTAAGCTCATGTAGACTCTTCTGCTTGCAAAGCTGAGTCTCTTGAACACTAAGCAACGTCCTTGACATGAACTCCACGACCTGTTCCTCAGTGCATGTTATCTGCATCCAAAAGCAAAGTTTTTATTACCACCCTGAGTTCACGAACTTACTCATATGCTGAGACTGACAGCTGTCACTCACGTTAAGGCCAATGAGGGAGAGGATGAGACTCAGAAGGCCGTGAGTTCCTTCATGTAACAGGTTACTGAAACAGTTCTCTACTGGTGCACACACTAGTTGTTTGGCCTACCAACAAAATAGGACAAGTTAATGAGGTTCAATATCTGAGCTGAATCTTTGCACAAAAGAAGAAGCTAAAACTCTCACCCTGTCTCTGTCTCTGTCCTGCAGGATGAGGATACTTTCTCCCATTGAATCGATCCCAGCACGACCTGCTCTTCCCACCATCTGCTTGTACTGACTCCTCTTTAAAAACTCTGCGCCCACATATGGGGAGCGGAGGATCACCCTGAGTACGCAGAATATAAACAGATCAAAAAGAAAATAGAAGACTTGATAACTGAGAAGGTGCGGCCTTGTAGCATAAACTCATTGTCGCCTTTATTGCATTAAAAATAAAAAACCTGCTACATTTATACATATGAATTTTTGTTCCAACTTGTCTCCCTTTAGTGTTTTTTAGTCTTTTAAATGATGTAAGGTTTGGCTTTTGATTATGGCAGTTGTTCCCCTAAATAGAGGATGAGTCACAAATAATTAACGTGTAATATTATAATATATTTAGGATTATAACAGTTAAAATGTAAGAAACTGAAATACTAGTTAAAAACCAGATGTGTGAGGATGGTATTCAGCTTCTCCAGACCTAAACCCAATAGAAAACTGTTGGACAATGGTGAAAAAGGCATCAGCAGTTAAGAAACCGTCTTCTGTACATGATCTTCAGGAAGCAATCAAGCAGGCACGGATTGAGTGCTGCAGATGTCTCTCTTACTCCACACTTAGCCGGATCCAGCAGGTTTTTAAGAATAAAGGACTTCATGTTAAATACTGATGGCTTTATAACTATTTCTTTGAATGAAATACCAAATTATTCTAGCTATCTTGTCATTTAAAAAATTATTTCATTTTTGTCTTAATACTTTTGGCCATCAATACCTAAAAACTTCTAACCAAAAGTAGAGAAAATGGTAGCTTCTGTTTCTAACTGAACGGATCTTTTCAGCTCGAGATATGACGCGTCAGTGGATCTGATATGTGAACACTAGTAGTGTAACTGTACGTGTGTTCAAATTCATTGCGTTCAGTACAGGACATTCTGGTCAGTGCATGTGGTGATCCCAGTGATTACGGTCATCTTTAATTTTCTTCGTTAATTCTATTAATTTGATGTAAGGTAACAGGCAGCACCTCACGTACAACTTATTAACTCACGTAATATTTAAATATGAACACTAATTCCCAGTCTGAGCAAAAAGGCAACAATAACTAAACAGTGTTAACTATGAATGTTATATCAGGTATTACACAATGATAATTTTGTAAAAATTTGTTTTATAATATCAGAACACTTATTTTAACATATTATCAGCTTAGTTTTATCTATAGAGTGTCCCAAAATCTAGGGGAAATTATACATTTTAGGATTTTTTTTTCTCTTCTCCTTCTTCGTCTTATTATTATTAGCGTTAATATAGCGAATGTTGTTATTATAGTGGGTTTCACAATGTATAGGAACTTTTGGGACACCCTGTAGTACCATTCTACTGTATATAATACCCAATCTTCAATAATAAAAAAAAGTAGTAGTAATAATAATAATAATAATAATAATAATAATAAATAAAATAATCTTTGCCTGGAATATTTCTTTTTCATTACAATAAAAATATTTTGATCTACAGAAAAGTTAAAAAGGTAGGTAATTATATTTTAAATAATAGCAATTAAAATACTAATATTTAATTAGATTATTTGTACAACACATTTACATTTTTCATATTATTACATCACTAATTGAACAGAATAATCAGTTACTATAAGAGACAAAAGCTCTTCTGAGGCACCTAAATCTTTTCTAACACCTACTTCTAGTCTGATTATCCTGTAGTAAGAGTTAGACACCAGACGTTTTGTTACAGAAAACACAACCTAAAAAAACCTTTTAAAATGCCACATTAATAGAATAAATGTGACGGACCTGCGAGCAGGAAGGTTGATGCCTGCAGCCAGGGTGGAGGTGCAAGCGAGGAGACACAGCACTCCGGATGAGTACGCATCCTCCAACATCTTCCTCTCATCACTGGTCAGACCGCTGTGGTGGTACCCCAGACCAAAAGGCACGGTCTTCTGCAGCACAGGACACAAGGAGCCATTCCCGCTATTCCTCAGCTCGGACAGCAGCGTCACCTTCTCCTCCTCTCTGTGCTTAAGGAAGTCTCTGTGAAAGAGTTAGCAGACTAAACACAAAAAAAAATACAACTCCTGTGCGAGACTATCATATGAACAGGTGGTAATATTAAAGGTCGTGCTTACCTATTTAGATACTTGCAGATCATACCAGCTACATTTTCACAGTTCTTCTTGGTGGCACAAAATATCAAACAGGATTGTTGCGGTATCACTTCAGTAGCCAGTGCGATGATGTGGTCCGGATCCAGCTTCTGCATCACGCTGGAGTACTGTACATTAAATACTTACAATTATTACAAATAATAAATGTATTCTTCATTACAAATCCTTCAGAAAAGTGTGTGTAGGAACAGGAAAATGGCTAAACAGACACCATCCCCACCCCACCTACTTTAAAAGTCAGAACACGTGAGAATCGGAAGCACTGCTCCTCCTTTGGATCAACCTCATATATACTGTCCCTCAGTTTCACATACTCCTTCAACTGGACCTGCAAAATAGTAGCACGTCTGTCTGAGAACTGAAGAGTCATGTCTCATGCAGCCTCTCTAATCAAATCAAGTTTTGATAAAAAAATATTTACAGGTCTGAAGTCGTTGGTGTAGTTCTCAGCCCTGAGGAAGCTCAGGAGGTCAGCTACATTGCCCAGGGTTGCACTCATTCCAATGATCTGTGTGCTTTCTGTTTAAAACATGTTAAACTTTAAGTAATATCTTCAAAGACAAATTATTTTATTACCTCCTGACTTACTGCTGATGTACAGTAATTTGGCCAGAGTCATCTCAAGAATCGCTCCTCTGCTACCATCTCCAAGCATGTGGAGCTAATTAAAGGGGAGAAGAAAATATCTTGAGAGGAAATCATAAAGCATAAATTGTTATATGTTGCGCACATAAAAGCGACGGTCCGGAACAGACCTCGTCCACCACCACCAGGCCGATGTTGTCCAGTCGCTTTGTCTCGATCAGTGAGTTCACTAAGCTGTGGCCTTTCTCAATGGTGGCAATATAAAGCGAGTTCCTGGTACGTCTTTTTATGGGAGGAAATTTCCCTTTACTCCCAGCATACTCCTCCACCAAGAAGTCCAGCTCAATACCAAAACTCGCCAGCCCGCGGACCTACGGGAAATAAACCGCTACTTACTGGTGGTCGTTTCAAGTGTCTAAATTGAATCCTAATAACTACAAATACAACTACAAATACTACACTTGTAGGCAGATGTATTTTGTAGTTTTTATTTCCCTTAAGGTCAGGTTGAATTTTGTAAAACGATGGAAAATTGGCTTTAGCTACAAAGAGAATTAAATATAACAAGAATGTGATGAAATAACTTTTTTTTTTCAGTATTAGATATTGAACTACTGCTACACCTATGCATATGTTACTTATCAGCAATTAAATATGTACCATCTATTTAAAACATCTATTTAAAAGATTAGATTAGATTTGTATTCTGCTTCTGCGTTCTGTACAGTACTGTTCAACAATAAAACAATCACATTTTCATGCACCAGTGATATACAGGGTAAATAAATGTCTTATTGTTCAGCAGATACAATCTTGTTCACTAAAGATTAGATTAGATTTTCCTTCTGCTGCAGGACAATAAAATATGATTTACCTTTTCTTGCACCAGGGATACATAGGGTAAAATCAGCAGTGCGTCTTTCTTCCTACAGAGAATCTCTTTAAAAATAAGAATCTCAGCCACCAACGTCTTTCCTCCACTCGTTGGCAGGGAGTAGATCAGATTCTTTCTATGGAGAACCGAGTCCAAATTCAGACATGCCTTCTGCCACTCTGAAACAGAGACAGACTCTATTAGGCTTATGGCCTGTTTTTGGACTGTATATGAATAAGCTGCACAGGTAGAAGTAAAAATATTTTTACAAATAATTTACAAAAATCAGTATTTTAAAGCCTTAATTCATACAAGTGGTATGATAATGTATGATTAAAAATTAAATGAAAAACAGTGAATTAGACATAGAACAATAAAATATCATTCAGGAACCAGAAATATTCTAGGTCACTGATTGGTCAATAGGAAAACTTTAAACAATTCGTACTTTCAGTGGTAAAAAGTTTATCTCCTGTTTCTAAACCTGTTTTCTGACATGCTTTAATATTATCCATTACAGTTATATCATACTTTCCAGTTCAGGGTTTTCTGCCAACGGATTATTTTGGCTTCTTTCTGAAGTCTTTCTAAGTCTAAAATCTTTCTGAACTACGTTCCACACAAAGCATAAATCATCATTTGGGAGTCCACTACTCAAAATATGTGAATCCTTCAGCTTACATGCCAACTCATTAAAGTTCCACAAAAAAAATAAACACACAAATAAATAAATAAACCAGAAAAAAAGTAATGGCACCCACCAGGTTTCAGTTAGTATGTATCGTTACACTACTTGTGTCTGACAAAAGTCACCACATGAGAAAATCATCTTTTACACTTCATAACTGGCATTTAAGACTAAATCAAGATTCTGTGTCACTAAATGCTTATTTAAGTAGCAGGAATTTGCTCTGACTGAGGTAAAGATTTAATCATATTTATACAGGAGTCTGTGAATTAATCACCATACAAGTCCTCAATCCTCTTCAGTCTCATGATTAAATCCTTAACTTTGGATGGAAGTCCAAAGAAAGGACCCAGGTCTCCTTCTGGGGGCGCAGATTTGATCGTCTGTACAGCGGCACTGATTTCTTCACTCACTGCTGCCTCCTTCTTTAGAACCGTCTTCGACATGGTGTTGGAGGAAGATGCATTTTCCAGCATGGCTCTCTTAAGCTGGTTGGCCATGCTCCTTCTGGCCTTGCTGGCTGGCTTGTTCTGATCATCACAGACTGACAACTTTGAGGTTCTCACATCAGGGGTAGATGTGTTCCCAGTTCCTTCAGTGTGGATTGGGTGCGATTTATTTAGCATGTCTTGCTGAAACGCGAGCTGAGAGCTTGGTAAATCCCTCAATGACGCATCATGGAAATCGCCTGCGAAGTCTGCGAGATGATCAACATTGCTTATGGTGGTTTGTGAGGCGTGGTTTTGTTCACACTCTTCCAGCTTAGCAAGGAAGGAGGTGTCGGCGATTAGGCTGTCATAGCCATCAAAGAGATCCTCGCTGTCACTGCAGCACTGGAAAACAACCAGAGACAAAATAAAAACACTTCATTATGATATATTACAAATGTGCAGCCCTGCATTTACGTTAACATTGAATGTACCTATAAAAGACGAAAAAAGAAAACAAGACAATCATGGGCTTGAAATTATACAGCTAAAACATGCTGCTGGATACAGAGGACTTTTTCTTATAAGGTGTGCAGTCGCTGTCTCTAGTGCATAACAATTGTATGAGACCTGTGAATAAGATGATAATATTATCATAAAATCAAGTCGACGCTACACTTTAAATTATTAAAAGAGTCAACTCTATACTTATTATTATGATTGCTAAAATCATAATAATAATAATAATATAAACATTTATTCTTATCATCACTTTTCATGTGGACACAATCTTAAAATGCTTACACAAAAAAGATGAACATAAAACTTACATTTAGAAAAAAAAAAAAGAAAAAAAAAGCTAAAAGCCTTAATAAGACAGATACGTTTTCAAGCCGACAGGGACTGTGAGGAGCATAAGTGGTATAGGAGGGAATTCGACAGAAGCCTCTGACTCGCATTGTAAACAGTTTGGTCCTTGGGCGGTGAAGGTGCCCACTGTTGTATGCTTACCAATTGCAGTTGGAATTTTGTGAAGTTCTTTAGTTTTTTCAGGTGGCTTAGTGGTTAGCACTGCAGCCTCACACCTCCAGGATCGAGGGTTTGATTCCTGCCTCAGCTCTGTTGGCAGGGAATCTTGTCCCCATGCTTGGTGGGTCTCCGGTTTCATCACATAGTACAAAAACATGCAGATTAGGCTAGCTGATGTTCCCAAATTCCCTGTAGTGTGTGAATGAGTGCAAGTGTGCAGTGTCTGTATGTGCCCTGCAGTGGATTGCACCCTGTTCAGGTTGTACCCTGCCTTGTGCCCTGAAGTTTCCTGGACTAGGCTCCAAGCATACATCTCCAATAGAAGATAATTAAAGTAGTTCTTTCAGATAGATGGGGTAGTCCCATGGATACATTGGTGGGTCAGGAGGAAAAACAGAGAGTCAGCGAAGAGTGCGCAGAACAGGTGTGATGTGATCATATTTTCTTGTTCTCACTAGGATTCTAGAACCCTTTTTACATTTATTGAAGTTTCAGAAGCCTCTGGATGAAGATCCTGATAAAAGGTGGGAAAATGTCCCAATGATACAAAATTCAATCTGTCTGACAGGTAGGAGGATTGGCCCTGGCTCAGGGTATCCATGTATCAGAGAGTCCACAGACCTCGTGAAGAAGACCAAGTAAAATGCTGTGATAGATTGCATCAAATGAAGCTGTTAAATCTATGAGGACTAGGAGAGATGGGAAGCCCCGCATCAGCAGCCACCAGCAGGTCAGCTGTAGCCCGGAGTAGAGCTGGTTCAGTGTTAACAGTCGACTCTATATTTTGAATTACTAAAATGGTCGAGAACGAACAAAACTTCAGTTCCCAGCATTGCCAAATGGGTCAGCTTTGGTTCTGCATGATGTAAATCAAATAAAGTAGTTACCTGCTCTAAGACTGTGTCCTCTATCTTGATTTGCGTTATATTCCTGTCTTCAGCTGTGTTGCATTTCTCAGCACTGAGCCGCTTCTTAGCCGGAGTTAAATCACTCCTCATTCCGTCTCTGTTTCTCTTTTTGGGCCAGGAGCTGCGTTTCACGACTATTTCACTCTGGACTTCTGTGTCTCTACTCATGTCTCTCCTACTATATAACGTTAGCTGGCTAGCTTCAGGCTAACTTAGCTCTCTGACCTGCCACCGCTTCATGACTTACATCACAGGCTCGTGCTGCAAATTCACTCTGTTTTTAGGAATAAAGAATATGGACTCTTATGACTAAGCCGCATCTTGGTAATAACTAAGCCTGTGAGCGCGCTATGATAACCCCTTGCTCCACAACAAGCTAAGCTGTCATCGGTAACATTGTGGCGTTTAGGTCAGAACTATTTTAAAAGGGTTAGCCAAAAAACCAGCCAATACTGTTTTAACTGTTACAACACATGACCGGAAGTGCCCCGGGTTAGGGTTCCGTCACGCGTCAGCCATATTGGAAAGGGCAAGAGGTGACCGGAAGCTATTGCAAGTCTATTGACAGAACCCAGAATCCTTTTTTTTTTTATTTTTTTATTGTAATCATTTTTATTATTCGTTTTTAAACAACAACAACAAGACAACAACAAAACAATAACAACAACAACAAGAGGGGTATACTTACAATTATGATAAAAAGGAGGAATTAAGTTCTTTAAATGTATTCATTGTTCTGGTTGCTTTCTGGCTTAAAGGTCCTTGTAATGTTTCAAAATAAAATTTCAAATCCACCTTGTAATGGGAGATATTAGGGATTCTTTATGACCACTTACATTTGTGTATATAGAATTTTTCTAGTAATATTAAAAGATTTAACATGAAAATCTGACTCTTCTCGATATCTTTTTTATCATAATAAAATATAACATCTCTTTTACTTATACTAATCTTTGATCCAGTCAGTGTAGTAAATAAAAATTCAACATCAATCCAAAAAAAGTTTACATATATACATTCAAGAAAGAGATGCAATACAGATTCCACATACATTCCACAAAAAGAACAAAATTCAGAAAGATCAGCTTTATATCTGATTACACTCCTTTCGTCAGGCAACTTCTAGAGGGTTGTGACATCATAAACTACATGGCTAAAGAGGAGCTTTTATTCACAGGTCATAAGCTATATATTTTTTGAAGGCCCAAGCTCTATGACAGCAGGTCTATGATGTCATAAGTGTGTAAAGGGCCTCCTTGTTGTTCTAAGGATTGTTTTATCTTCTCACAACCGGCAGTGTCGTCAAATGTAACAGTAGACAGTGTTATTGTCATATTTTATGTCATACTGTGAGGTAATAATATATCAGCTGAAACTTTGCAGCATGAGGAGCAGCAGCGAGTTATCTGCACACTCAGTTCGCAGATAATGTCTGCAGGCAGGCACCAGGATCTGCACATGGGCGGAGCCACGGGTACCCTCTAGTATTTACTATAATCTATTGCCCTAAATACTACCTACCCCACGCTTGTACTGGACTGTCCAGCCAAACAAGTTATATACTTGTTATTAAGTAACAACATTTATTTTCATTCAGAACTGCATTCATTTCTCTCCAGGATCTTGTATTGATGATGGGAAAGTCAGACTGCTGCGTAATGTCCAGCACACCCCAAAGATTCTCAGTGAAGTTAAGGTCTGGACTCTGTGGTGGCCACTTCATGCATGAAAATGATGTCTCATACTCCCTGAACCACTCTTTCACAATTTGAGGCCAATGAACCGTATTCTTGTCAAGTTGGAATATGATTGTGCCACCAGGGAAGAAAAAAATCAATAGATTGAAAAACCTGATCATTGGTGTATTCATTTAGGAGGGGTGGTGGTGATGGGTGCATCACTTCTTCTGCCTCTGTTCATACCCTGATGCGCATATTACTCTGGAACAGGGTAAATCTGGACTCATCAGACTGCTCAACCTTATTCCAATGCTGCACATTCTATTTTTTATGCTGTCTAGCAAATTGAAGCAATTTTACAGTTTTTAACCCAAGTTCAGTAGTTTCACCAATCTCTTTAGCTGTTTTCTTTGCTTGATACAGGACAATAATTTGACCCTTAGTAAACTTTGTAGCATTTTTGCCATGACCACAGGATATGTCTTCTTACATCATTGTTTAAGAAATGAGAAGTTACTTACTACATCGATTAGGGTTAAATAAACTGTTGCCAACTGAACCCTATTAATCACTGCAGTAATTATTCAGTAGAAGGCTGACTGGTTAAATAAACCAGTTTGTTTTGTTAAATCCAGGTGGTGACTTTTTTTTTTTTTTTGGCCATGCAGTGTACCTATGTTATACTGTACATATTATATTTGTAGTATATTTGTAATATGTACTGCATCATACTCCATCCTACAGTGTAATGATGAGCTAATTTATAACACAGAAATTATTATGATCCGATAATAATAGTCATAATAATCATAATAATCATAATTAATAAAATGAATTATATAATGTAAGTAACTTTTAACCTGTGTTAAGCCATTACATAAGTAATAAAATGTTTTGTTATTATTATTATTATTATTATTATTATTATTATTATTATTATTATTATCATTTCTGTCTAGGCTTACTTCATTTAACTTACCTTAGTATACTTAACTTATTATTCATTATTTGTATTATTTGCATTCAAGACTTAAGCTTGTTATATACCCAGAAAAATGAAACACACTGCATAATGAAATTTCTACACCACATTCCTTCCAATCCCCATGAATAATAAACAGTATACAGAGTACAGAATATATATTTAAGATGGGACACTGATATAACTCAATTTTATTCCCTAGTTTTTAGCTGATTAATTACATCCACTAGGTGGCGGTACGTCAGAATCGCACGACGCAGCTTTATCGCGTTTACAGATGAGGAAGACGTGTCATGGCGGCTCGCTGATCCCGCACTGAGAAGATGCTTGCCCTTTCAAATTATCGAGTGTTTCAGACGGGCCTGTCAAAAAATGGGGTCTTACAAATCATTTCAGGTATTAAATATGATTTTTATATAATACTTTGTTAACTGAGAAGCGGTGTTCAATTGTATTTTAGGTATGTTTCAATCTGGCTGTCTTTCGTAGTAGTTCATGGTTGAGTCCTAAACGCCTCGCTTATTTAACACAAGCGCACTCCGGAGGACATGAAATAATTATCGTTTCATGTAAGATAGTGCACTATATAGTAATTAGGTCATCGTTTGGGATGTAACCCCTGCTCGTATGAGATCTTAAAATTCTCTGTGTCGAGAAGGCATTTATTTCTTTTATACACCAAAGAAACATGACTCCTCAGTTGGTCAACACAATTCGCACCAAACCATTTGTGCAATTTAAACAATAAAGTTTGGACAAAATTTTTTACAGCTTTTTGTTTTTACTAACATACTTAGTAATCCATGAATCAAATAGTAACCACACGAAAAATAAACTATAAATTCCTCATAAACACTTCAGTATGGTTTGAACACTGTAGACTAAGTACAAATCCTACCACTCTCTCACTCATCGTCTATACTGCTTTCTCCTGTATACAGCGTTGTGGGGGGGCCTGGAGCCCACACAATTTCACACGCTCATACAGGCACTATGGGCAATTTCGGAACAACAGTTATTCTAATCTTCATGTCTTTGATGTCATCATGTCTGTAATGATCTTCATGTCACACTGCATGTCAGAACATGCAAACTCCATGCACACAGACCCGAGGCAGGAATTGAACCCAGACCCTGGAGGTGCAAGGCGACAGTGCTAACCACTAAGCCATCGTGCCACACTGCTTAAATTTCTTTCTTTTTTTACGCACATTATATTTGTCAATACTCTTGACTTAATGCAGAAACCCTGTGAACTTCCAAAAGTTTCACATCCTTTTTCTTGCCACTGTATAATCATATCGAGTCAGTCAGTCAAGGAGGCAGCAGAACAATGCTTAACATCATGCAGCTCCATTTCAAGAGCTTCAGGTAGTGTTCATGCCAGATCTGAGGTTTTCAGGTTTGATATGTGTTCAGATATGCTTTTCTGCCCACCATAGCTGTAAAGAGTGGCTTATATGAGTTACTGTAGACTTTCTTCCAGCTCAGACAAGTGTGGCCATTGTCCTCTTATCCCACGCTTCAACAGGATGTTTCAGCTTGCAGACCCTCTGCTTACAGAATGTTTTTTTGGTGTTTGCACCATTCTGTGTAAATTCAAATATCACACTTTTTTCCAATTGTGAACGTACCGCTCTCTATATACAATCTTAAATATCTTTAATCTATCTCTATAAATCTAGAAAATCTTCAGTGGCTTCTAAATTTATTTCCAACCCAGTTGTGCACTATATAATAATTTATACTCCACCAATTTAGATAGCTTCAATCATCCTGTGAGTTACTTTGATCCTTTTTTAAACTGCTCATTAATTAGATTAAATATGAAAAAAGTGGTTTATATCTTTTGCTATATGCGATCATAATTATGTTATAAAGTTTCTATTTCTAATTCACAGCGCAATGTCTCAGAAGTCTTTCCACCACCCAGCATGAGGACAAATTAACCGATATGGTAAGTAATGACTTTATATACAGTACAGACCAAAAATTTGGAAACACCTTCTCATTCAAAGAGGTTGAATTTGTATTATGGCAAGAAAAAAGCAGCTAAGTAAATAAAATGAAGGTCAGTCAGTCCGAAAAATTGGGAAAACTTTGAAAGTGTCCCCATGTGCAGTCACAAAAACCATCAAGCTCTACAAAGAAACTGGCTCACATGCGGACCGTCCCAGGAAAGGAAGACCAAGAGTCACCTATGCTGTGGAGGATTAGTTCATCCCAGTCACCAGCCTCAGAAATCGCAGGTTAACAGCCGCTCAGATCAGAGAGCAGCTCAATGCCACACAGAGTTCTAGCAGCAGACACATCTCTAGAACAACTGTTAAGAGGAGACTGTGTGAATCAGGCCTTCATGGTAGAATATCTGCTAGGAAACCACTGCTAAGGACAAGCAACAAGCAGAAGAGACTTGTTTGGGCTAAAGAACACATTAAAGAAAACTCTTTGAATGAGGTGGTGTGTCCAAACTTGTGGTCTGTACTGTATCTGTATACTGTAAGTATCTCAGCTGGATACAGCCATTAAGTATGTGTTTTCTTTTAGCCCATTAAAATGGAAAATCCATATAAACAACCACAGAAGGGCTGCATCCTGTGTAACGTGGAAGTGGATTATAAAAACATCCAGGTGAGTCGTGCAATACCGAGTCCAAATGGACTTTCCAGTGGTGTTGAATGTAACATAAATAATCTCTTGTTTTGCAGTTGTTGTCCCAGTTTATCTCTCCACACACGGGCAGAATATACGGCCGGCACATCACAGGTCAAAGATTTCTCCCACATTCTGTATGTGTCCATGTTTAATATTTGATGAAATAACACGTGATTGTATCTCGTACAGGATTGTGCGGTCGCAAACAGAGGGAGGTGATGAAAGCGATCAAGAGAGCTCGTTCAATGGGTAACAATACTTATACTTCACTTTCATTACTTTAAATTTAAAACAGTTTTTTTTCTTCATTTTTTTTGTACTGATAAACATTAATTGTGACCAGTTGAAGGTTTTGAATTGAAATAATTTTTTACCCTACTGCACATTGAGTAACCAGAACCAGAGCCAAACATATATATGGTGTTTAACTAATGTGAATTGGTCACAAAACTGAGAAACATCACTGGAACCATCCATCATTTAAGGCATCATTGCCTGACTTTATTATTCATTACACAGCTCCACTTCCTTATTTTTTTTAACAGCAAGCCTTAGATCCAATAAAAGCTTTTATCTTCTCAGATTGAAATTGTAGGACTTTTATGTTGCCTTTAAGTCATCTTCGGATGTTTAGACATAAAAGCAATGTGTTAAGTTTAAAATCTAAGGGATGAATCAGTTGAAGTGCTCACCACGCCACGACTGCAGTAGGCTTCGGATTGAAATGTGCTCATAATCTCTTTTGTAATGTCAGGCGGGGTTTTTTTTTTTTTTTTTTTTTTTTTACACCTTTGCTCATAAGAAACTTCATCACAAGTCCCGGTTTGATGTGAACACCTCTCATCCTAAAACCTGTTCAACATAATTGAACTTAATACTTAAATGGTAATCTGGCTGTTGTTACTCTGACTCTTTGCCACTCTGTTGGCATGAGCGCATACGATCTGGTCACTTTAATATTGATCACCAGAACAAAGAAAATTTTTTTCTTCATTTTGAATGTTCAGTAATTACTGAATATTCAAAATGAAGTTCAATAAGCAATATCATGAGAGGGAGTGCTGCAGTGCTGAATATCAGATCAGCTGTGATATGGTCATAGGCATGTGTTGTTTAAGACGAGATAACGTTATCAGATGTGTTTCCTAGTTAAGAGTGTGTCTGTGAAGGGTTTTGCCAGGTAGATTTGCACTCTCCTCAGTACTGCAGACCATACCAAAATACTTTCACCCATGCTGCCACAGACAGTTAGTGTAATTAACAGTTATTAGAAAACCTGTGGCACGGAGTGATGCATACAATTAAACGTCCCAGTGATGTTACTGTTTACCGTCACCACTCGTGGAATGCCTCTCGTCCAATCAGGTTATTTGGTCGTAACTAACTGTTGTATAAAGATTTAACACTACAATTTCTAATTGAAAGTAACTTGTATTTTTTGGTCTCTTGAATAGGTTTCATGTCTGTAACACTGAAAGATCCACAGTTTATCAAAGACCCCAACATCTGTGACATCAGACACATGGAGTAGCAAGAGAACACGATAATTATGACTTAATAATGAACTGAATAAAAAGCTGAGTGTGTCAACCTGTTTTGTAAATCTTTACTTTTACTGTACTTTCTTTCATGACAAATTTAAATAGTAAACAAGCTGCAAGGTGCAATGTATGCTAAATTACATAATGGTGTCATTCCATTTAATAAATTCTGCAATTACACAACTGCATATACTGTATTTTATTCTCAATTAATTTATTGGTTATTTATTATAATGTATTAATTAAAAAATTTTGTTCAGTTAAAGGCTTTAATATATGAATAATTCTGTTTTGTCATATAACACATGAATATTTGCTGTAGTACGGTTTATATCTTCTAGTAACCCACTTACAGCCAGGGACACAGATTTTGTATTTTTGTCTCTATACATGACCCCAATGAATGTGGCACAAAGTAGTCAAGGTGTGACTGAAGTGCAGACATTCAGCATTAACTCAACTGTTTAACAAAAATATTGCAATACCGGTCTAGTACATGGACTGTAGTTCCTAAAGTAATTGAACAACTGACGGATATGTAGTTTGATGGCTAAGTTTCTTAGTTATAGCAGAAACAATTTGGCACATACTTGAAAAGGAATTATCTGGATAGTTCCGAAACCCCAGAAGGCCTGCATGACCATGAGACACAACTAAAGTGGATGATCACAACATTATTTCCTTGCGCGAGTGTGTGTGCCCGGCTATGGATTGGCACCCTGTCCAGGGTGTCCACGCCTCATGCTGCAAGTCTCCTGGGATATGCTCTAGGCCCGCCGCGACCTTGAATACAGGATAAGGCGGTATAGATGAGTGAGTGTACATGAGGGGGAAAAAAAAGAAAATTGTGTCACTGTCCAAATACATATGGACCAGAAAGTATCTACAGTATTTTAGTAATATGTTATAGTCATTAAATGCGATTTATTAATTATCCATGTTTGGCTTTATGGCAGCCTATTTACACTACTTATAAATGCAATTAAATGAAAAAGTAAATTAAGAGACAATTAATTAATTAATCAGGGAAAATTTCAGGACTGTGACTAAAACCACATTGTTTCATTTATAATAAATGAACAGGATTTCATTGCTGACTGTGGAAGTTTAATTTATAACTCAACTTCAGTAAAAAAGAAAGGAGAAAAAAAACATTAATTAAAAAAAAAAAAAGTAAAATCATGACGAATTTGCACATCCAGTTAACACATTAAGAAAATATAATAAATGAAAAAGGACACAAACATTTAAAATGTATACAAAACTTTTTTTGTAAAAAAAAAAAAGAAAGTAGCTTCTTTCTAGGGCATTCCACAAATATGAATGTACTTACAAACCAATACAAACAATGATGTCATTCTTTACTCATTACAGTTATAATGCTTGGCAAAGGGCTGTTGTAGAACAGTATTAAATCACTTGGGGATGGGAGCATTTTTTTTAAATAATCAGCTACAGGTCGGTAACAGTTACTCTGCTTCATCATACCACCATACCAAGGCTTTAAAACACCGGGGAGTTGCTTTGGTTCGGGCTGCTCACCTCCACCTCCGTGTCAGACTCACTTCCGGACAATGGCTCACTCAGCTCTGTGTCCACTTTTCTCCTTTTACCTTTCCGTGATACAACTGTGGACTGAAATTTCCCCTTAAGCCCCGAACCCGAGTTCGTCCTTTTCTTCTTCCCTCCTTGACCAGACTGCATGAGAAGTAGCGGCAATCTGGTGGGAACATCGACACCGTGGTCCTCAGCGCAGCACATCTGCAGTACGGGGAAACCCTCAAGACTCAGAGTCCGGCTGCATATCGACGGTGTGTTTGGGAACAGTGCTTTCAGTGCCGAACACAGCAGGATGTTCTCTTTGGGTTCTTCAGGGTGAGAACTTTCTTTGGCTAAAACAGTTAAAAAAAGAAATCTGCTATTATAATAATAATAATAAAACAACATGATGTCAATCAGTCTATTAGAGCATGTTTATTATCCTATGTTACATTAAACTTTACTTCAGCTGTACATTTCTACTATTTATTAATATGAAGGGTTTTCAAGTCAACCTGGGAAAACCTGTGGATTGTGCAGAATAACAACACAGTCATGAGAGTAAAAACAACCTTTATTTCTCTATATAATCCCCTGCTACACTAATGCACTTATTACTGCATTTCAC
Organism: Clarias macrocephalus; assembly: GCA_011419295.1. Classification (NCBI taxonomy): domain Eukaryota; kingdom Metazoa; phylum Chordata; class Actinopteri; order Siluriformes; family Clariidae; genus Clarias; species Clarias macrocephalus. The sequence continues at coordinate 79,940 of JAAGKR010000640.1, read as the reverse complement.
TAGTGCTTGGATACCATCAATTTAGAACACTTTTTTAGTCCACCGGGGCCTTGATCAGAACTCCTACTTTACGTCTGATATGCTGGCCTCCTGGGAACTCCTTTAGTGGCCCAAAGTGAAGGTAATTTTATTTAAAGGGAGTTTTTACTTCCATACCTGTGTTCTGTTATACTGCACAATCAAAAGTTTTGGTTTAACTTGAATGCCCCTTGTACTTTATCCCACAGCACTGTTGAATTCTGGGTTCTGGTTGGTCAGATTGTGTTGATAAATTTTCTATAACAGCAGCTCTGACAATAGTGCAACTGCATTAAAGTACTTGTTTTAATAAAGTATTGCTTTTGCAGTAGCAGCTCATACACTAGGACTTGTACAGTGAAGTATTCTTTAAGGAAGCATTCCTTTTTTGCATTATTTAAGGAATCTCCATTATCAGTGGTTTGTAAGTTAAAGCTATAAGTATTTTTTCAGGGAAAGTCTTCAAGACAGACAAGTACATTAAAAAGCAGTGGTTTTATCTTAACCTCAAGAGAGGTGTAATCCGTAATTCATATTTCCATTGAAACTGATTAAATCTGTTTTCGTATGTGCTTTTACTCATTGTTTGATCGCTAACCCATCTTTGGATATAATCCTCAAATTCAAGACGCATAAAACCACAGGACCTCTTACTTTCACCGTCTTGCTGTATCTTCCTCCTCTCTCTGATGGCCTCTCTGAGCTCAGCAATCTCAGCCTGTAGATTCTCCACTTGACGCTCGCTCTTCTCCACTTTCACACACTCATTCTGGAATAAAACAGATCACTGTTTAAAACCAAGGCCAGGTGCAGTGCCTGAAAAATAAAGACAACTTTAAAACTTAAGCAGACACTTAAGTACCTTAATTTCTTTTAACAATGTGTCATTCATGTCGTTGACTTTTTCCACCTCTCGGAGATCCTGCTCTGAAGAGAAGAATTTGGATCTAAGTGAAAGAGAAATAAAGTGTAAACCGAAGGTGCGGAGAAAAAAAGAAGATAGAAACAGATTTTGGTTATGAATGATGGTCTGGCCCTGATAAACCTGGTAATATATAAGGACAACAAAATCCAGAGTTACAATTACCACCTAAAGATGACATACATATGTTCCTAAACGGTTCATCCTGAAGTGTTATAAATAAGATTTTTATTCTTCTTCTTACTTGCCAACTCTAAAATTTTATAATTAAAATTGATAAGCAAAATGTTTATCATTGAAACTTTTTAACTTGTGGAACATCTATGAAACATCTTATTTCAGTTATCATTTACTTTAGAACAGCGATAAATAATAAATAACATCCCAATTCAGGATGACTAGTATAACTACTATTAATAATAATAATAATAATAGTAATAATAATATTGGCACTGTGTTTGGTGCTGTGTTTGTCAGAGCTCAGTGTAACTTAACAGAATTGAATGTAATCAGCTTTTTACTGCACCTGTGTTGTTTTATTGCTTGACATTGACTCAGAGAAGGACATGTAGCGGAGACTCTCCAGTAATCCTGCTGCTCCAGTGTTCCCAGGTTGCTTACTGAGACTGGGATACTACTGTATTGACTGAAGCACATCAGAGTTCATAAACTTTAGACATATTACAAACTTAACCATCCACCATGTTTATCAAAGTTCTTATAATGTTGTTGGCTTGTTGCTCAACAAGTTCCTGTATTATAATGTGAGCAGCAGCTGGTCCTGACCTGCCGGTCCATATGAAGGCTGTGTACTCGAGGCGGTGAGTGGAGTGTGACGTCACCTCAGACGGTGTGAGAAGTAAGAAAATGAGTTCCTGATACGGCAGCAGCTTCCTCAAGTTCTGATGAACCAACTGCTCTTTTAAAGTCATTTTCTGACTGGTGTTCCTCCGCTGGCGATACCAGCCAATCACATTCTCCTTTTTTCAAAACAGGAAGGTTCCTTATTGTTATAATCATCATACACAGTGAAAACAGTCACTATGAATCATACGCAAGCTGATTACTTTCCTACAACAGCACATCTCCAAGTCTTTTAATTTTCTTATATAACAGCGATTTGCCAGAGATTAAATGATGTGATGTCAATGAGCTACTGCTGAACCACACTCCTCTAGAGAACAGAAGAGGTGAACTTATTATTATTATGAGGTCACAATAGGGGGAAAACCTAATTGGCTTGTTTAGGCACCAGACATAATCAAAAATGGACAAAAAGCAGGAAATGGTATTTCGCATGTTTCTTTTTTTTCATACATGAACAATGAAGTCCCATTGATTTGTGGGACTCATAAGTCTGTGACTTCACAGACTCCTTATCAAACCAGAAATTCAAAGGTATTGAAGATGATGTACTGTAGGTTTTCAGAAAATACTCTGACAATGGTCATACCTCTTTGAGATTGGACAAGGCCTGCCTGATCTTCTCTTTGTCCACTTCACAGGCATTGTTGTAGAAGCTTAAAAAAGAAGGCCATAGAAAGAATAAAGTGCAAGAATTATTATGCTAAATACAAATACATAAACTAAATATTATTTCTTAATGCAGAACTAAGAGCGTCTGACATACCTGTGAGTTCTCCTGCATGTGATGTGTTTCTGTATATCTGAAAAAGAAAAGCAGCTCATTCGCTTAAATAACAAGACATTTTTCAATCAGTATAATTAAAAATACATACAGATAGTTTGGCTAGGTTCAAGATTATTTCACTTGCTAAGATGTTGTTTTTTAGCGGTGCAGGTATGCGATTGATAAAATGACTTACTTATTGTGTGTACAAACTGTATGTGGTCCGTCTGCGAGTCAGTGATTTTGCTCTTCTCCTCTCCAACGCTCTCACCAAGTAATAATCCCTCCTGTTTGATACACACCAAGCACAGACACTCAACACTGACCAGTGTTTATCTCAGGATACTTATTTATAATAAAGTTCATATTATGTTCACACACGTTGATATTTGGTATAACTGGACTAATTCATTGGATGTCCCTGGGAAGTGGATGGGTTCACATTTAAATCTAAGGTTTTTTGCTAGCTACTGTTAGCTCTGGACTGTCCAGTACATATCTAAAACTACAGCATGATTTCTGTAAAGCTGCGCTGGAGAAATACTGCCTGTTAAAAGGTCTGTGCAAATAAAATGTATTTAAATTGAACTGAATTAATGTGAGTGTTTGGTGTAATACCAGGTGTAGAGACTCACCACATCAGAGTCACTGTTCAGATGATGAAACATTAATGAACTCAGAACGAAGCCGGATGTTCTCACAGTGGTGGTGTACTCCTCCATACTGCCGCTTTCAACAATATTTATTCGAGTTTATTTACACTGCTATTATTGTTTATTCAACCTTTAAAAAAACACCGAATACAATTCGAGTCTACAGCAGCTATTCGCCTGTAACAATGACAGCACGGAGCTCGACTTCACACTCAGCCATCTTTATAAACTTTTCACTGTGAGATACTGCCTCTGTTTTCTTCGTGTTGATTAGGTCTATTGTTTACAGTGATTTCGGTGCAGCGCCACCGCGTGGCCTGGAGAAACATGCTCTGTCGTTATACTACACGTTGCACTGGTACTACACGGAGAGCTTAAGGACACCGTTGTTAAAGTATACGGTGGCCAACTAAGGCAAAGGAAACTCATTTCAAAATATTTAATGGTATTTATCTGTCATCTGAGTTATTAAGACACTTGTTTAATTTTGAGCAAAATACCTGTATTTTTTTAAATAAAGTTGACAACTGACCAACTTTTCTTTTCTTGTGTGTATTCTGGTATATTTTGGGAAAATACAGTATGTCTTATAGTTTGAAGCCAAGCATACGATCAGTGCCTGCTTTTGGTAGAAAGCATATTATGTTTGGAACACTGCTGGATGTAAGAAGAATGGGTTTTTCATTAATGTAATGCTGATTCTGGGCAAATTTTTCAATTCATAAATGGAAATGTATGAAAGATTTTATTTGTGATTATATTCTTTGTTGAAATATGAAAGGTAAATTGATTTGAAGGGGTGACTTATTCGAGGAGGAATAAAGAGACACCCTTGTATTTGTATTTTTCCATTTATTTTATTGATTTGCTTTCTTTTTTTATTGTGTTTTTGTTTTTTATTTTTTTCAAATAGTGTTTTTTGCTATTTCTTATAGATTTGACTGCAATTCTTGCTTGTTTCTTACTTGTTGATATGTGAAATGGGAATATGCGAACTGGCTGCGTAATTATACAATTTCTTTTTTGGATTAATAATGTTGTTTGTCTGTTTGATTGTTTGTTTGTCTGTTTGTTTAACTGCCATTCCCTAATTGCCCATAGTGTGTGTGTGCCTTGTCTAGTGTGTACCCCGCCTTGTGCCGTAACTCTCCTGGGATAGGCTCCAGCCCCCTGCACTCCTGTACAGGATAAGTATTATAGAAGATGAAAAAAATAATAAATAAAAAATTTGGCACTTGACAATACTGTTCTTGCAAGAACTATTCCAGAACACTAAACCACAAAAAAAAAAAAAATAAATAAATAAAAATAAGGCAGACAATACTTGGTCAGGGCTTCTTTAGCACAAATTCATTTCAGTGGCAGTTTCCTATAGAGTCTTGTTGCCAGGTCTACACCCAACTGGATCTGAGTGGGTGAGGCTGAAGGATTTTTCTCAATGGCCCTACAGTGGCAGCTCGGCTGTGCTGGGGCTTGAACTGGGTACCTTCTGAGCAGGGGACATTAGCCACCGAGCTCCCACAACCAGCTCATTCATACAATATATATGTATATACATCTCACTTCATTATTGTAATGATTAATAGACAAATTTTCTCCAGTCTGAGTGTGTGTGTGTGTGTGTGTGTCTGGGTGGGGGGGTGTATGTTCTCCTGGTGCTTTTTGGGTTTCTTCCATGTTCTTTTGTTTCCTTCTAAAGACCAGAGATCCTGTATGCTCTGAAAGCTGACTGGTGTGTGTTTCAAAATTGGTCGTAGTGTATGATTTTATAGGAGAATGTGCGCTTGTGCCATGCTATGGTTGGCACACCATCCAGGATATATTCTGCCTTGTGCCCTAAGTTCCCTGGTATAGCAGTTTTTATAATGAATGGATGAATGAATACATCTGAAAAATGTATAGCCATATTGGTTTTTCTATCTTTTGACATTTTACATGTCCGTGTCTTGTATGCATGCCATGGTGCATTGTGCATTGTGTATGCACCGCAAATCACAGCAAATCAGCTTACTTCTATACTATACAACAAGTGCCAAAATAGTAGTGTTTAATAGTTTTTGGTTGTAATAGTATGCACTCCCTGACATCATATTTTTTTGCAAACTATATAGTGCACGGCTCCTGGCTGAACACGTCTTTCTTGTTTCATGCAATAATATGCATTATGCTTATAATGTTCAGACTGCAACCTAATGCAAAACAAATATTGAAAGTTAAAGCAAACTGAGCCTCTCCTTGTAAACCTCATCCTGAATCGCATTTCACATTTGTTTGATTATTGCATAATAGTGGTAATTGCCAATTGCGGTTTGTGATGCAAATACCGGGACACTGCACTAAATAAATAACCAGTTTCCAGGAATAGGTCAGTTATTCCCCAGTCTAAGTAACCTGATGTGTATGACTTTGTGAGTTAAAAATAAAGCATGTGCCGCATAAAAGGGGGCCTAAAATGTTCAGATATCTGTCCAATTATTTTATTTTCAAGAAAGGCATTTGGCCTTGAACTCAAAACATTAATATTTCATTTGTATTATTCCTTTTCTGAAAAGAACTTTCATTCCAGTTCCATTCACATGTGAATGTGTTGAACAACTTAGAACATTGCCCCTTTGGCTGCAGACCAGCCAGTTTTAATTGAGCAAAAGGATAGGAGGAGACAAAGTGAAACCACACCTGTTTGCTTGGATATTTCTTGCTTGTAGTATCTGCTTCAAACTGATGTCACCAAATAGTTGAATTCTTCTTTTCTGAGGGTTTCCGTGTCTGTATTCCAGCTTCTTTTATTTGTTTTGAAGGTTCTCTGCTTCAGGAGGTGAAGTGAACTTGATTATGGTCTAGTGATTAACTTGGCCAGTCTAAAATCTTCCACTTTTCCTCTCTGATCATGTCATATTTTTTGTTTGCATTGCAGTTGGGTCTCGCTGCATTATGAAGTCCCACACAATTAGATCCTGACAATTTGTAGTCCATTTCTTTACAATGAGTTTCTTTTTTTTCTTTTTTTTTTGCTTCTTACTGCTGATTAGTGGTTTGCATTTTGCGGCATGGCCAATGTTTTTCTGCTCTTGGAGTCTTCTTCAAACTGTGGATTGTGATACTTTCACCCTTTCAGTGGAGGCTGTTAATGAGGTCACTCCCTGATGTTTGGATGTTTTCTTTACAGCTTTCAATTGTTCTGTCATCAGTTGTTTTCACTGGGAAAGGCTGGTTTCTTAGTACACCAGTGGATTTTCTTTTTCTTTTTCAGCATTCCAATTAGTTGCTTGTGCAATGACTCCAATAGATTTTTTTATTTACCTTTTTATTTATAATGCATCTCCCCCCCCCCCCCCAATTAAACTCTTTTCATCTTCATGTTGGTTTACTGTTTAAAAAATTCTTTCTTCATGGAAAAATCCCAGGGCTCTAATCGAGAGTATACATACATTGCTAATAGCTGTTTAAACAATCAATCTATTTCACACTTAAATAACAAAAACATCCATCTGTCACATGTTCCAATATTTCTGGTCACTTCAAAAACGGGGTTGGTTCAAATTGAAGGTGTAGTGTTTAAATCTGTTTAACAGCGAATACAATTCTAACATATTGTCTCACATACATTTTCTAAATCTCAAACTCAAAGAAATAGGCTTGTTGTTCCATTACTTTTTTGGGGAGTTCATAGAAGCCTATTATGTTCTTACAAAACGTTCTTATAACCTAATGAGCAAAAATACTACTGACTCTCTCTCTCTCTCTCTCTCTTTATATATACATGAAAAGAAAGTGATAATACATATGATATATATATACACAGTACAGACCAAAAGTTTGGACACACCTTCTCATTCAAAGAGTTTGAATTTGTATTATGGCAAGAAAAAAGCAGCTAAGTGAAGAAAAAAACACGAGTGGCCATCATTACTTTAAGAAATGAAGGTCAGTCAGTCCGAAAAATTGGGAAAACTTTGAAAGTGTCCCCAAGTGCAGTCACAAAAACTATCAAGTGCTACAAAGAAACTGGCTCACATGCGGACCGCCCCAGGAAAGGAAGACCAAGAGTCGCCTCTGCTGCGGAGGATAAGTTCATCCGAGTCACCAGCCTCAGAAATCGCAGGTTAACAGCAGCTCAGATCAGAGAGCAGGTCAATGCCACACAGAGTTCTAGCAGCAGACACGTCTCTAGAACAACTGTTAAGAGGAGACTGTGTGAATCAGGCCTTCATGGTAGAATATCTGTTAGGAAACCACTGCTAAGGACAGGCAACAAGCAGAAGAGACGTGTTTGGGCTAAAGAAACAATAAAGAACACAATAAAGAAAACTCTTTGAATGAGAAGGTGTGTCCAAACTTGTGGTCTGTACTGTATATATATACAGGGTGTGCCAACAGTAGGGTTACAGTTACTTTATTATCTGCTTCACCTTCACAATCACGTTTTAGATATAAAAATTATTGGACTCTTTGAGCACCTGAGAGATTAAATGTTCAGTGTAAAATGTCTAATATGTAATTATAATATATGTAAATAAAAGTCTAAAGGTCTAATAAAGGAAAAATGTGTTAACTGTAACCCTACTTTTGGCTGACCCTGTATATACTGTAGTTTAACATTTTTAATTTATTTATATATACATGAAGTGTTGCAATGCATTTCACTTATATATAAATACACTGATATATAAATAATTAATAATATATCAACAAATGATTTATATATAAGTGAAATGCAGTGCAACACTTGATGTTCAATTGTATTTATGACTTTAATCTATTTATGAGTTTTAAAAAAAAATTTTTTTATCACTAAATACGATATGGTGTTACAGCGCCGCCAGCTGGAGGTCGGCCTGAACTGAAGGCTACACGGATGAAACCATTCGAGGTGAAATAGGGGAGGCGCTCAGTTTTTTTGCTTCACTTCTACCATGTTGCTAAAAATGTTGAGATGTTGTACTTGAACTGTGTTACTAGACTAAAAACTGGTGGTTCGAGAGAAAAAACAGAGGTCGAAGCTGAAACAGACGTCTGGAATGAAGGATGAGAATGTTTCCGGTAGGCGACTGTGAGAAGTTTTTGGTATGGACTTTATTTGTGTATAATGTTGTTTATGTTGTTTGTGTAACGTGTTTACAGCTGCGGTTTGCCTAATCAGGTGATAAACATAAAATAAAACACGAGGTCTGTTCAGAAGCGCTCATTTAAAATGCACAAGATGCTCAAAAACGCTTCGCAAATGTTTGAAGTTAGCTTGTGTCGGCGGAACTCGACACTAAAGCTTCCCAGTTTCCCAGAGGATTAGCACAAGGTAGGACTTTCTGTAAGAAACAGTCAGCATTGCTCTGCTGATTCAAATGTATTCCTGCTTAAGTTACAGAAAGTTAATTAATTCATTAATTAATTAATGGTTATCATTGTAATACTGAGCATTCATTAATCACTTAAAAACACTGGTATCTATATACAGTACATAAAAGAGAGGTTTTGTCTGTACATCTGTATTCAGAAGTCTTTCAGCAACATCTTGGTGTCTCAGAAGAATTCAGTTTGTCTGTTCAGCCAGATTTTGTCTCACGCAAAACTGGCTGCACATCATTGAATTCATCTTTTGCAGTACTTGGATATCTGCCTGTAGTTTAACCTGCACCAGAGGTGAAATTAAAATGTTGTTTGATGTTTTAATAATCTACTTTAAAAGCTACTAATAAGTTACTTGCTCGATGTAAACAAACACCGGCACCATTAGATATTAATTAGAAAGTCTAAACTGAATTTTTTTTTTCCCACTGAAATTAGTTAATATTTTCACTGCTGAAATAACAGCGCTGAATTAGTAGAAGTGACTTTTAACACACTGGGGACGTTTTAAGACAACAATCTTTATCTGATCTACCTTTTCTGAGTTCTCATCTGAGATTCTCTTTCCGATTACCCAACAGGGAATGTTTTTGGCTGATGACGAAAGAAGTACAACTTATCGTAAACATTTATAATCTTTTCTAGATCCTCTCTTTCCCATTGGTTGTAATAAGATGAAATGACGGTCAAAATCCTGCTATGAACTAGGTACATTTTGTACCATTTCCTAATATCTAGCCACCAATCCAGTTCAAACCAATACCATATAATGTTGCCACACCCAATTTTTTTTTGTGTGTGAAATTACAGTTTACAAAAAAAATTCAAAAATTAAGGAGTTCATCTTTGTTGCATGCAGACATCTGTGTGGGCTTCAACCTGGAATAATAGTATCATTGATACTATTATTACTAAAAAAGCTGATCAGTTTATTCACAGAAGGTGGCATGGTGGCTTAGTGGTTAGCACTCGCCCCTTGCACCTCCATGGTCCGTGTCCGATTCCCCGCCAGATTTGATTCCCGTCTCTGTGTGCATGGAGTTTGCATGTTCTCCCTGTGCTTGGTGGGTTTCCTCTGGGTACTCCGGTTTCCTCCCACAGTCCAAAGGCATCCAGGTTAGGCTAACTGGCATTTCTAAATTGCTCACAGCGTGAGTGTGCATGTGTGTGTGCCCTTCGATGGATTGCCACTCTGTCCTCGTGCTTTAAGTCTCCTGGGATAGGCTCCAGGCCCTCCGCGACCCTGTACACAGGATAGATGATAAATGAGTGGGTGATTTTATTTTAAGCTTTAACCTTTTAACTACTTCTGCAAACTCTGTTGCTGTCACTGATGGGTTACTAACAGGTTAATGGGTTAATAATGGGCTACTACCCCAATTATACCTGGTAATACATATTTTTTATTAATAACAAAAATTACAATTATAATGCTGAAAGAATGAAAGTGTAACATTTACAAGATTCAGGGGTAAAAAACTTGAATTATACAATTAACAAAACAAAAAAACAGTTAAATAGAACAGATACTGTACAGTATAAGCAAATGTAAAGCAAAGAATATCTAAATATATAATAACAATAGACCAAATAAACTACAGAAAAAAATAAACAACTTTTAAACAAATGTACAAATAACAAAAGAAAAAAATAGAGGTAATAAACAAACAAGTAAAACAAAACACTCCAGAAGTAAAAAAAAAAATACATTTCTTCTGTTGGTTGCAGAATGTACATTGATCCCAAATGTCCACTTCTCTGCAGTTATGGAATTAACAGGATAAATACAATGTAATATTTTAAAGTGAACGTCTTTAACCTTGTTAGGAATAGCTTATTTATGTGAGATTCATGTTTTTTTTTTCACTTTATTTGATCAATTAGTGAAGCCCAATAAAATTTTTTCTTGTTTTAGGTTATAAAGGGTTTGACGTACATGTTTATTGCTATATAGTTTATTGCTATTTCATTCTATAAGAGTTGAGAACACGTCCTATAGTCAGTTTATTGTAAATAGTTATTATTTCAAATTATTACAGAGTTCCAATAAGCCACTTGGGATAGCATTAATCACTGATTTAAATTCTCTAAAAGGATTAGGAAATTCACATTTGTTTTTGAAATATTTATATGTACTGTAAGTACACTACCTGAATGATCAAGTAACAAAGATATGTGATCAATACCTTTTAGATGCCATTTTGAAAAAAAAAAGTGACTTCCTTTGAATAGTAGCATTGTTCCATAATGTGGAAAAATTGTGGACATTTTCCAGGCCAGCGGTGCTTGCTGGCGGAATTGTGACCGCTTATCAGGCAATCTAATGGAGAATTTTCCTCTCAGTTTTTTCTCATTTCCAAGAACTGAATTTTATTTCTGTTATCTGTTTTATACCTGGTTAAAATAAAATATCTGTTTGTGAGATGATGAATCAACACCATGCACGATGCTTGTTTTTAAGCACTAACGTTTAAATGAGAAACTTTCTAAACTAATATTTTTTTATTTTAATTGATCATTTCTATCTGCAGGATTTGTTATGTTTAGATCATTGATTAATTTGTTTCTTTGTGCCACTTATTTATTTGTCATATTTTATCATTATTGTAGAGTAGACCTAATTCTAAATTGTCTGTTCAGGTTGTTTTTATTTCTGTTTGCATTTAAGTTTTTAAGTGTTACTCAGCATAATTTTAAACTTATTGAATTGTAATGACCAGGCAGTTAGACTTCTGACTACAACATATATACTGAAATAATATCTAAAATATTACCATGTTTTTTTCTTGAAATTATTAAGCATGGAAAACTAATTATGTCACCACTCCCTTTAAAGCTAATTTGAGAACCTTGGGTTAAAGTTACCATGAATGATAAATTTTAATATGTTTTTGTCACCAGAGATTGTTAAATTACCAAAGCACATTTATGTGGCCTGTGACCTTGTCATAATTAACCCATGTAATTCTAACTATACCACTACACTCCAGAACAAAACCATTCCCAATGACTTTCATAAGCTAGACATTAAAGAGAAATAAAGTAACTTGATTATTCCTTCTGTGTTCAGGTCAGCTGACTCGAGTGTGCTCCACCACTGGATAAGGCCTGAAGTAAAATGGAGGCTACATGCTGGGATGTGATATTTTGGATCCTCCAGTTGTGGTTGTGTGCAGTTTTGGGGCTCATTGTGCTGCCTGCTATGTTTGGGGTGTCACTGGGCTTCACTGATGTCTACATTAAACTGCTCGTCAAAACACTGGAGGTAAAGCTAAACACATCTCAAGGGGTTCGAATTAATTTGACAGTTTAAGTCAGATGTGTACAACATGTCCCTGTTTCTTTCTAGAACCAATATTGGTCAAAATCACTCTATTATCCTTTTAATTTGAATACAAATAAAATGTTCTAGGACATAATTTCCATAAATAAATAAAGAGCTGCAAGCCTGTTAGCTTCATACAATATGGTTGGCTAAACAGCCGTTGAAAATATGTTAATGTCCTATTGTCCGCATGACTTACAGGTTAAAAAGACTAAAACTTCTTTCAGTTGTCCCAGAAGACATTCTTTACAACATGATAGCATTCTGTAAGGCTCTGTTAATGTTTATATATTACAGGAGGTCCTACTTTGTCTTAAGCCACTTCTGCACCTGTGACATCCCTGAATGACTAAATGTGGTTTAAACCAGGGATTTACTCAAGATGATTTTAGAGGACACTGCTTACTACTACTTAGTTTACAGTATTACCCATGGAGAAATCATCCAATACCATACATACTTTTGCTAATTAGCTATCCTTTATATTTGAGTAACGTGCAGTCAGTACACAATCAGTAGGCATACAGTCAGTATTTTGCCAAACCATGAACTCCTTCTTTAATGATGTTTTTAAGGCTCTGTTCTATGTCATATGCTATACCTGGCGTGTGAGGATGTTTGTTAAAGGTCAACCAAAAATAAACTTGTTCTGTGGGCAGTGGGCCACCCGGAGGATCCAAAGAGGGCGAAAAGAACAGATTGAACTGCCAGCACATCTCCCTAATGGTAAGAATGTTTTTTAAGGCAAAATGTATCAAAGTGGTCCCTCTGGGAAAACTCTTAAGTTGTCCTGTGTTCTGCTATTACACTTTCACACAGGGTTAAGGGTTGCCCCTTTTATAAAGATGTTCCTATTTATTATTTTTTTTTTTTTGGTTGAGTTCATCTGCAATATTTGAAGTGTTATTTAATGTAACAAACGTAATGCTAAAAATGTTTATTACTAATGCACTGGTCATTAAACTGTGCCCCAGGGACCTCCGAAAGTCCATGAAGTCTTGTCCCAATTAATGTACTATATATATTGTTGTTAATGGGTTTTTGACTGCTGTGGTTAAGGGGTTGCCACAACAGACCATACAATACACATGTACAGTTTGGCACAGCCTTTACCCCCGGGTGCCCTTCCTGACACAACCCTCCCATTTATCTGGTGCATCCAGTGGCTGGGGTTTGGGCATTGGCTGGGAATCGAGCCCTGCCCTTCCGCATGGCAGGCAAACAACTTACTACTGAACCATCAATTGTGGCCAAATATTATACATCATATACTATATTATAGATTTCTAATAGTTAATGTCCTTTGTGCCTAGTTACTTAAAATGAAGGGTTTCCAAAACACAATTGGTTGGGAAACCTTACAATAGCAGCACTTAAATGTTAATCCATGTGGCCTTTGTCTCACACTTCTCTATTCGATGGCATGTGTGAAAGTGTGAACCAGCTCCTGCACCCTTTTTTTTTTTTTTACCTAGACTCTGCATCATCCCTACACTAATGCACATTTTAAATATGGAACTTGTTAAGTTAATTTTTTATATTATGAAAATATGCAAATGTCATGCATTAGGGTGCAATCATTTTTTTAAACATTTTATTTGCTTGACATAACCCACATCAAACAAAGGCAATGTGCAGTAGTTCAATGATTTCATAAGTTTGGCTGAACTTTAACCAGCTTGAGAAACACACAGATCATCTCCAGGGACCATTAAAGGATGCCTTATCACTGTACACCAGATAGGATTAGAGTTTTGCTGAATCTGATATTGATTCATTTACAAAAGACTTTTACAAAACTCAATTTCAGTAGTTGCCTGTGTCAGCATAAAAAATGCTTCAAATTCACATATCTGATACCTTCACTAATCGTACTAAGCATAAATAATAATCGTAATAAGCAAGAAGATGGCTGCTATTTGAGTTAAGTTGCTTAGACTGAGAATATATTATAGCAGACCTTGGACCCTGCATGTCAGCTCAAAAACCAAACTTTCCTTGCAAATAATATTTTGGATCACACAGAAATATTACAAAACTAGCATGTTTTTTGTTTAAAGGTTGTGCTAACTTGTGGCTATAAGCTTTCATTGCATTTTCATACACCTATGAGAAATTATCGGTATTGTGAGATGGGTTCTAAGGATTGCTTGCCATTTCAGGAATCATCCAGAAGGATGACGGATCTATGGAAGATGAGATAGGAGAACTGCGGCGCTTTCATCCACAAGCTCTCAACGGGGGAGATTTTACACTCTGTGATGTCTTTTATTTTTGCAAGAAGGGCATAGAGAGCATCGTAGAGGATGAAGTCACTCAGCGATTCACATCAGAAGAGCTGGTTTCCTGGAACCTTCTGACTCGCACCAACAACAACTTCCACTACATTAGTGTACGAGTCACCATCATGTGGGGTCTGGGCGTATTTATCCGCTACTGTGTCCTCCTGCCACTCAGGTGAGGAGGGTCAAGCCAGCATGGAGCACTGGTTCTCTGCTTTTAAATGCTTCTAAACCATTGATCGCAGTTTGCATTTCGGAAGGCATTTATAGCATGAATAATTAAATCACCAACTATAGCTGGATAATTTAGAGGAAACTAAAGACAAAATTTCATTGAAGTATTACAGTTAAATGGACATGGGTCATAATCCAAAATAATGTTAGTAAAATTAAATTTAATTCAGGTCAATTTATGTAGCATGTTTAACAATTACGGAACCCTGGAAGTCACCTAGAGGAGAAAATAAAACAATCTGTGGCAACGGTTTCGCAATTCGTGCCCTCAGTTTAATAATCCATTCCCACGAATTCTTAAACTGTTCCCTCAGTTTAACAGTCTGTGCGCTCAGATTTTGTAATGCGCACCCACGAATTCATAATTCCCTGCGTACGCTTTCGCAATCCGTTCCCACAGGTTTGTACACAGACTCCTTTTGGAAGAACAGGAAGCTCCCCGGTACATGTTAATGAATCTTATTGTTTATTGTGCAGTTGTGGATTATTAACTGTAATACATCAAACTGTCTTAACTGCATGCTTACAGTGATTCTCTAGCTATCAATTGTAGCAGGTTTAAGGTAGAATACTACGATTTAATAAGAATGATTTGCATTCAAATCTTGTGATCATTTGTGATAATTAGCACATTATTATTATTATTATTATTATTATTATTATTATTATTATTATTATTATTATTATTATTATTTAATAAACCTGGCATTGTGTATTATGACCAACTTTTGACTAATTGGTCTAATGACTAATTATGTAAGTATTTTGGATAAAAGCTTATTCTAAATGCATAGCCTAAATGTAACAATAACAATACTAGAAGTAGTAGTAGTAGTAGTAATTATTATTATTATTATTATTATTATTATTGTTATTATTATAACTATAAAAGAGGTCACTTAAGTACACTTATTATAAAATAATTCATAAATGCTTTATTTATAAATAACATAAAAGGTTTGGAAAGGCATTGTTCTTCATTCTTAACATGAAGACTTGTTTTAGTAATTTTATTATACTAAGC
>JAAGKR010000640.1:15317-64489 GCA_011419295.1 Clarias macrocephalus | reverse complement strand
CCCCCCCCCCCCCCCCCCCCCCCCCCAAAAAAAAAAAAAAGATAAAACTAAGTAAGACCATTCAGCATGCTATGGTTTATATACAGCATACGGATTGCTACCTAATGACTCTGTCTCCCCTTAGGCTTCCATCCACCTTGAGCTCACTTATTCCTTACCCTATAAGATTGATAGATTTGGACTAATTTCCAGCTTATTTATAAATAAAGCATTTATGAATTATGTTATGATAAGTGTACTTAAATGTACTCTTTTATAGTTATAAAATAATAATAATAATAATAATAATAATAATTATTATTATTATTGTTGTTGTTGTTATTATTACTACTACTGCTAGTATTGTTATTGTTACATTTAGGCAATGCATTTAGAATAAGCTTTTATCCAAAAGACTTACAAAAGAAAAAGAAAGCAATTAATCAACAGTCAGTAAAAATACACAATGCCAGGTTTATTAAATAATAATATTATCACAAATTACCACAAGATTTAATGCAAATCATTCTTATTATTAAACCGGCTACAATTGATAGCTAGAGAATCCCTGTAAGCATGCAGTTAAGACACTTTGATGTATTACAGTTAATAATCCACAATTGCACAATAAGTAAGATTCATTAACATGTACCAGAGAGCTTCCTGTTCTTCCAAAAGGAGTCTGTGTACAAACCTGTGGGAACGGATTGCGAAAGCGTACGCAGGGAATTATGAATTCGTGGGTGCACATTACAAAATCTGAGCGCACAGATTGTTAAACTGAGGGAACAGTTTAAGAATTCGTGGGAATGGATTATTAAACTGAGGGCACGAATTGCAAAACCGTTGCCACAGATTGTTTTATTTTCTCCTCTAGGTGACTTCCAGGGTTCCGTAAACAATAGTAATTGTCAAAGTAAAAAATAAAATAAGTTTAAAAAATGCGGGTAAATATGTATAAATTATAGTTATCAGTCTGTCCCTGCTGAGCAAGCCTGGCTGATGGTGGCAAGAAAAAACTCCCTGACATGACCATAGGAAGAAACCTTAAGGGGGAACCAGACTTGACAGGGAACCCCTCCAGCTGTATGAATGAAATTTCAGTCATAAACTATTGAGCAATTATAGTCACGAGATATCAGACAAGCTCTCCAACCAGAAGGTGTCGGACAGGTCTGGAGGACAGGAGGGGTCAGGAATGCTGGCAACTTAGGAATGCCGTGTGTAGCTTGACAGAAAAACGGTTTGGTTTACTCACAGTCTCAAAACGTATAATGTAAATGTATATTTTGTGCAGAGTGTAACAGGGACTCTGGCAGAACTCTCTAGATCGTTAGCAGACCTGAGTGTTTAATGAGAGTGGGGAAAACAGCATCCAAACATACCATACCATACCATACCATACCATACCATCCCCCCCCGCCCCCATATCTGCACCTTTACCTACTTTAGGGAAAACAAAAAACTGTTCCCGCAGTAGTTCTTATAATACAAGGTACCAACAAGCAAGCAGTCTGCCCCCTTTAATTGAAGTAGACCATTTAGTGCTTTATAGGTCAAATTAAGTACAGGGGTCTGTTTTGCAAAATTCAATTTAGTATTTTTTTGACAAATGAATCACCATTGTGCATGTACAGACAAAACATGAGGGGGGAAAAAATCCATTTTCCATTTTTAATGTGGCCAATTTTTTCATTATGTCACCTCATTTAAGAACATACTCTCCCCAGCTTGTTGCTCAGCTCTTCTGTTCCATTGTGTGGTGTGGATCAGCAGTAACTCATTTACATAAACACTGAGAGCGCACATTTGGAAAAGTGGTAAAATACAAAAAGTTTGAGGTATAAAAATGCATTTTAAAGAGAACATTAACAAACACACTTTAATAGACGTCTGGGACTTACGGTAAAGAAGTAGTAAAATATTGGACTTTTATGCAAATACTTTATGCAAAGACTTCTAAATATTGGAAAATTATGCAAACTGTGATAGCTACATTTAAAGTGAAAGGTAATCATTTACTGCTACTTCTTTAGTCAAAACCCTTTATTACTAAGAGTCTTTTTAAACAAAATAAAAATGTTCTCTTCTTTTATTTACCACATGAATGAACAGGGTCACCTTGGCTTTTATTGGACTGAGCTGGCTGGTGATTGGCACATCGCTTGTCGGTCTGCTACCCGGGAGCAGGTAATCTTTGGTTAAAGATAACATGAATGAAGTGTTTGTTGTCCATGAGCAATGTTTCCAACAGATGACCAGCAGCTGATTAAATGTTAACTTTTGGGTTCCTTTTCAGGATAGTTAGGTTCATATGAAGTTAGACTTTGTGTTGAAAGAAAAATCTTTTTCCCCTTAGTATGAAAGACTGGATCAGTGATCTGATTCACATTACGTGCTACAGGATCTGTGCCAGAGGACTGTCAGCCACCATTCGCTATCATAATAAGTGCGTAAATATTTCAATCATCCTTTTCTACTTTATTTCATCACATTCATTCCAAATGCTGATGACATGCATGTTTATTATTGCAGAGAAAATCGCCCGAAGAAAGGGGGAATCTGTGTGGCGAACCACACCTCTCCAATCGACATCGTCATTTTGGCCAATGATGGATGTTATGCCATGGTAGGGCTATCAAATGGGATTAATTGGTTTCTAATCCCATTTGGTATTAGCACTACTTATTTTGGTGGCATGATGGCTTAATGGTTAGCACTGTCACATCAAACCTCCTGGTGTGGGGGGATGAAACCTTGCATTTGTTCTTTGTGCATGTAGCTTGCATGTTCTCCCCAGGCTTTCTGGATTTTTTTCTGGGTAATCTGGTACCAAAGACGTAAACCGAATAGCATTTCCAAAGTGTCACTGTGTGAGTTTGTGTACGCATGTAGGTTGCCGTAAGGGACCTTCAGCAGCATAACTTCCTTTTACAGACCGTTGGCTTGAAGTCATAAGTCACTTCAGCCAACCATCGGTCATAGCCAGTGGATGGATTAAAAGTTGATAGCGGCTTCTTATTTTACCACAGCAGTTGCTGAACAGGATATAGACTTCAGTGCTGTAGGTACTTATAGTTTTTGGGATAGAATCATCAGGACCTTATAAGGACTTTAGAATGAGAACAGAAGATTGTGGGCGTGTTAGCTGTAGGTAGGGATGAGCTTGTAGGTGTTAAGACATGCATATAGATATGGACATCAAAGTTGCTCTGGATAAGATTGTGTTTAAGTATAAGACAGGAATATTATACTCATAGGACTTGTGACGGATGCAGAACTTTTCAATCTCAAAACAGGAACATGAACGTGTCGATCTTGGAGTGAACATGTAGGTCTCAAGACAAGACAGTGAACATGTTGAAAGCCTTGTGACAGGAGCAGAACTTAATCTCAAGATGAGAACAGAAACTTTTTATTTTTCAGTGGCAAGAGTATTTAAACTTGCTGTAACATGTAAGGTGTCTGTTATCTGTTCGTATAGGTAGGTCAGGTTCATGGTGGGATGATGGGGGTGATCCAGAGGGCAATGGTGCGATCCTGTCCACATGTCTGGTTTGAGAGATCGGAGTTGAAGGATCGTCATGCAGTGGCCAAAAGGTAACAAAACAAAAATCATGCTGAAATTCAGGGAGTTTGAATGCAATGCAAAAATTATAGACACAATGCAGACATTTTGAACTCGCATAAACTCATCAGGTAGTGGTGGTTTTTTAATTTTTTAATTTTTTTATTTTATCTGATCCTTTAGGCTAAGAGATCATGTTGCTGACAAAACTAAGCTGCCCATTCTTATTTTTCCAGAGGGTAAGAACATTTCTGGACCTGCATACTTTACATTCTTTGTAAAAACACATTGTTAGAGCAATGGCTTCAAATGTTAAAGAATCTAGATTTGCTCATTATTACATTTCAGTTTGCATGAGATAAAAAGTTTACAACATGACTGAAGTTTTTGTGTTCATGCGTTATCAGCAAAGCTGCCTGGTTCTACAAGGCAGATTAAGGAAAACAAGGTGACAGGAAGATGACAGTAACTTAAGTCAAGATAGGAACCACAGATCAAACCATTTCTAAGATGTAATAGGGAGGGGTGGGCTTTGAGTAGGTATTAGTTAATATTGGATTATTTAAAAGGCCTAAAACTTTCAGTCATTTCAGATTCATCTGGCAGTTGGTTTATCTGCAGTTTGTGTTGGGGTGGGGGTGGAGGTTAGGTGTGAGAAACACTGTGTTTGTGTTTGTTGTCCTAGTATTTAAGTGCAGAGTTAAAAAAGTGGGGCTCCTACATGAATTGTGTGAAGCTTGGAACATCTTAGAATAGGTAAATGATACCCATTTCCTTAAGAATTAGTTCACGCTGAATTAGTCAACTGATTTTGGATTCATTTCACTAGAAAAAAAAGCAAAAATCTTTAATCTGGGGTATCAGTGGATGTTGACATTTAGATTTAGAATTGAAAGCCTTTAATATTTGGTTAATGCACCTAAACTGAACAGTGTTGAATTGTAAGTTGATGATAACCAATACCAGGACAGTCAAGAGTCATTTTCTTTACTCAGAGCGTATATTTTTAATGATATTCAGCAGCGTATGGAGACAGTTTGGCCAAAGTGTCCTTTTAAAAGATCGATTCCAGCAGCTTTATGTTGCAGTAATTGCAGGTGGCTGCTTTATTCAGAAACGCTGCTTCAGCATTCCTACCTAAACTGAAAGGCTCGGTACATTGTCCCATGAGCATTAATTTGGGTTGGAGTTGGCTGCATTACAACATTGTATTGTGTATCAAAGGCTAAAAAATGGTAATAAGATTTGACTTCTTGCACTGAAGGACTGCAAAGTCGGGAGAAAATAAATGAACTGTTGAGGTAATACAGATGAGTGTAAATTCACTGCCCCAAGTATTATGAGCTAGACAATGTTCTTATTTGAAGTAGGCTTTATTTGTTGTTGCACTGGAGCTACAGAAATGTTGTAGTTAAGAATTAAGAGAAGTTTATATCCTCTTTGCAACCTGTGCAACCTGTTTGCCTCTGTGGTTTGTTAACAAAAGCACATTAAATTGGTGCGTATAATTGGAATAAATAAGTGATTTAAACTTGTCTGTATAATCAGTGTTAAAATAAAATGCAGTGACTGTTTGCAAGTTGAATGTAAATTTACACAAAGTCAGGAGTGAGTCATAGTATGTGAATTTTTTTTTTTTTTTTTGCATACCACATTTCCTGTGAACAATGTCTGAATTCTATGTGTATCATTAATTCATTTATTTAAATCTTTGGTTTTCCCCTATGATAGGAACTTGCATCAATAACACATCTGTCATGATGTTCAAAAAGGGAAGTTTTGAAATCGGAGGGACAATTTATCCTGTAGCAATAAAGGTATTTGTATGTCCCACGCATTTAATGTTGGCTACCCTAACAGAGTTGCTGTGTTGCTGACAGCATGATGTACACTCCTGTCTTTCCCTCCCTCTCTCTGTCCTCCTGTCTCAGTATGACCCTCAGTTCGGAGATGCTTTCTGGAACAGTGCAAAGTACAACATGGTGAGCTACCTCCTCAGGATGATGTCCAGCTGGGCCATAGTATGTAACGTCTGGTACCTTCCACCTATGAATCGCCAGGTAGGAAATGAGAATATTATGAAGGAAATGACTGCTTAGATCTTAACATGTTTGATTCTGATGGGTTGTTTTATTAGGACGGAGAGGACGCTGTGCACTTTGCCAATAGAGTGAAATCAGCTATAGCGCAGCAGGGAGGCCTGATTGATCTATCCTGGTGAGAATACAGTTATTGCATGTCATAAGGAAAGTCAACAGCATTGTGTTATACGCGTTCTTTGGGCTCTTAAAAATCTAAATATCATTATTATATGTTGGGTGCTTGACTAATGATCCTTTAAGCGTTAAAATAAGTACATTTATGACCTGATTACTTGCACCATTTTAGCTAGCCTGAAAAGATTTTCAGTGAGCAATGAATGATCACTGCCATTGTACTTGTTCAAAGTTCATCTTTAAACACTTCTATTTTTTTTTTTTTTTTAGGTTATAGCTCAGATCAGAGATTTACATTTCTACCAAGCAGAAGCCATACATGATAGTTTTTTTAATGCCAAGAACAACTAATTAAACTAGTGGAATCAGGTGTGACAACTTATTGGTTGGAATAAAACCCTGCCCTTTCTGGAGAACATTTGACACCTTTGATTTACACGATGGTCAACAGCAGAAAATTAACATAACCCCCCACAAACATTTAGCCTAGTACCACCTATCATTTGACCCTATCCAGACACTACAGCAATGCTAACTAGCTGTCCTAGCGTAACTAGGACAATTTTGTCATTTTCAATTGATCAGCCCATTTATCTGTTGAAGAAATTCTATAATTGCATATTCATAATGATGGAAAAGTGTAACTTGCATGTGGCTGGTTGCTGCAACTAGGTGACATAATGTAAATATAGAAAGCTTGTAGCTCATAAGTTTGTATACCCTTGCAGAATATGTGAAATATTGCCCTTTTTATTTCATTTAAGGATAGTTGTAAGGTGAAGCCAATTATCATCACATCATTATGTAAGCACTTTTTAAATCAAAATAACTGACATCACTGAAATGGCCCTAATGTAAAGTTTAAATACTTTTGAATGTTTGGCCAGATAATATATACACAAGCTGATAGACACGGGCTTAAATGGCCATCATGGGTAAATTTTCATGTGTGTAATTAGTTTCTTTGTATATTAATTTCTTTTCTTTGTACCAAAAAATTTTTGAGCTATTGAAAAACTTGTGCATATTTTATCCAGGGCTATACTGACGTTACTGAATCGTGAGCAATAAGGAAGGCAAAAGAACTGGTGTCAGATATTCATATCAGGAAAATTACGTAAGAAGATTAAAATATGGCAATCCGTAGTGTTCAAACTCTGATAAAGATGCTGTAAATTGGGGGTTTGGGGATTTGTGACCAAGCCATGCTTGGGTAGACCAGCAAAGATGTCAGCCCCAACTGCCAGGAAAATTGTTTGGGATGCTAAGAAACACCCACAAGCACCTTCAGCTGCAATACATTTCTCTGGGGGGAAAAATGGTCTGGCTGCTTCAGGATGCACAGTAAGAAGGTACTTAAGCAAACACAGGCTACATGGTTGAGTTACTGAGAAAAAAAGCTGTTACTACGTCAACGCCACGAAAACAGCCCGCTTATATTATGCCAAACAACACAGAGACAAGCCTCAAAAAGTCATTTGGAGTGATGAGACAAAAACTGAACTTTTTGCCCATAACCATAAATGCTATGTTTGGAGAAAAGGGGAACTGTGATGTTTTGGCGTGGGTGACCTGCAGTGGCACAGGTAATTTAGTCCAAATACATCAGAAAATATTGGAGATCAATTTGCATTCATCAGCCTAGAAGCTGTGCACTGGAACCACTTGGTCGTTTCAACATGACAATAATTCAATGCACAAGGCCAAGATGATTCTTCAGTGGGATAGAAAGAAGTGTAGGTTCTGGAGAAGTCATCACCAACTCCTGACCTTAATATCATTAAAACACTTTTGGGAGATCTGAAGCATGCAGTTCATGCAAAAGAACAGAGGAATTTACAGGACCTGGAATCTTTTTGCCGAGATGAATAGGCAGCTTTCTTAAAAGGGTCATAAATGTTTCTGTCTATCCATCCATCTATTTATCAAGCTTTAAATGTTGTGTGGGCTGTTTTACAGGGACGGAGGCTTGAAGCGAGAGAAAGTGAAGCAGACATATAAAGAGGAGCAGCAGAAGATGTACAGCAGTATGATAGTGGGACAGGACTGAAAAATGCACGGCCAAGTGGACTGGCTTAGAAATGATCACTACCAATAGTCTGTTAATAGGCGCAGAAAACAGGCAATCAAAGACTTCTTGATTTTTTGAAATCTAAGATTTCTTAAGCCTTCAAATACAAACATACCAGGTCAATACTCCGTGTCTACAATGCTTTAAAAAGAAGGAGTTCAACTGAATGTGTGAAATTTTCCCTTTTTATAAAATGGACATAAGTCATTTGTAGTGGTTTATTGATTACACAATGATTTGAATAGGTTTTTTTTTTTTTTTTTTTTTAAATATTTTTGTATTTTCCTGTTATTAGAAGGAAAACACAACTTCAGAAGTAGATTGGCAGTAAAAAAGAAATCACTGATGAAAACATCAAACTTTTTACTGATTTGGGGAAAAAAGTGTGAGTTGTTTGAGATGTTAACCAAATCTGAACCACTAAACATCATCAGCACATCTTTGACGTCACTGAGGAATGTGGGTTTGGGAAAGCTATTTTAGGTGAAAGATTTTCACAGCTCTTTATTATTTTATTTTTTATTTTATTTTTTTGGATGGTCAACTTTATTTGGTTCCTGTTACCACCACACCCTGCACACCCCAACCCCTTACACCACAGCAGTTTGTAAGTTTTTTTTCTTCTTTCGTTAAAGCAGTAAAAATTTCAACATTGACTTTAAAATTCACCATATTCTGTCTGAAATACTGCTCTCTGATATTTAAATGAACTATGCTGTTAGACTGTTCTTTTGTAATTTTTTTTTTTTTTAAATAGCAGGAGTTTTTAAAAAAAAATTTTTTATTGTATCCTCTGGTAATTTTTTTCCAGACCATTTTGCATAGGATGTAAAATAATGACGTCAGTCATTTAATCAAAACTTATTATTAAGACACTGAGTCCCTTTTTTCATGAGTTGATGGGAGATTTTTGTTTTCTGTCCTGTTTGGCTTTTTATTTTACAAGACCGCTAGAGGTCGCTCTAAAACAAGAAAGGAAAAATTTCCGCCGCCCCGATTTTTTAGCGAATTGGCACAAACAGGAACAATTTTAGAAGAAATAAGGGTTTATTGGTGCCTGATGCTAAAAATCTTGCTTTTATAAGATTTTTATTCATTTGAAAGACAATTTCATTCAAATTGATGTAATCTAATTTGATAAAAGATAAAACTAAACTTTACTGATCAAAAAGGATTTTTGGCCACTTGTTCAACCCAGTACGAACAACATTAAGTAGATTTGGCAAAAATAAATAAACAAAACCAAATGGAAACCTTTAATAAATGATATACAGCCTGATATCACCCACGCAATGGAAAATGCTGACTCAGTTTGCCAGTATTACCATGTCAGCTAATTTTAATGTCAGGCGCTGAGGTTTGTCTTTAATTTCTATATTATATTCTGAATTTTATGTTCTAACTCTTAGCCATATATGCCTCAAACATGACTGTTATGCTCTACAAGATTGTATCTATTGTAAGTGATTAAGGATAAAGCTGTTTTCGTCAAGGTGATGTCATTTATTTTTTTATAGATAACAGTGTCTCATCAGGTCTTTTCATATATGCAATGTAAATTGTGAACTTTATGCAAAAATTACTTATTAAATAAATAAAGAAAACCAAATTTGTCTTAGCTAATGGGCTACATAACGGAGTAGGAGAGACTGATGATGACTATAATATTTTTTTCTTCCTTTTAACATTACTACCTAGACTACCCAAGCTTACATTTAGCAGGTCTTCTACAAATCGATGCAATTTATGTCTGATTCCAGTTGTATAATTAGATGTAATTAATTTTCAAACACAAGAACAGAAATGTTGTAAATTAACCTCTAAACCAGAGTCTTTTCAAACAGGTTCTTATAACTTTGTGCAAGAATATGGCAGTATCCCTGCAAGCAAGTAGGTAATTTTCAGAGGCATTAAGTGTCTGATGTACCAAACCTGAACAGCAAATATATTTTATTTGGGGTAAATGACCAATTAGATTTTGTATTAGCACAGCAAGTGCCAGTGACTAGGTCGGGAGAGGTGAATATGAATGATTAAAAAAAAAAAGTTTTGAAATAAAGGTAAAAAATTAAACCAAACACCAAAAAAAAAAAAAAAAAAAACACACCAAAAATAGTAAAAAATAAAAAATAAATAAAAAATACTAGTATTGCTAGATTAGACCTCCTGTTGTGACTTTGTCAAGCAAAAAAACTATAGACTGTTGGAGTAGACATTGACTGTCCTGCACTTGATACGACTTTCCAGCTCACGAGTTGAGAAACTTTTTTTAGCCAGCTGTTAAACTCCCTACTTCAATATGCTCAACAACCAATCAATGACCTACGTTGTTCAAAATGACCAATTTTTAGTTGGTCAGTATTGTTTCCCAACAACCAAATACAAATCACCTTCTTTACTTTAAAGTCTCTTCTTGGTGACATTTAATGTGTTTATCTTAACACTAACTTTTTTTACATTGTGTATTAAGAGTTATTCTGAATTTTGTTTTCCAATTTCCTGACTGCTCACTTCTATGGTCTATGGTCTATCCTAATTCAACTCTATTCTGTTCTCATTCTCGAGTGGCACAGAGAAAAAATGTACCCTATAGTCAGGAGTTTGCAAAGTCAAAGCCTGATGATTCCACAGGCATTTGCGGCTTGGAACCTACGGAGTAAAATTTGCAATGTTCTCTCAGTGGGACAGATGGTATGTACTAGTCAGTCATGGGCATCTGTGAGCTTATGTATGCAAAAGTGGGCGGATAGCGGAAATCACCAGCTCCCACATAAAAAGAATGAATTCTGACCACTTTGACGCATAATATAGCTTCAAGTGTGAATGCAGGCTTATAGCTGACTCCAGAGATTTCGGGGGCACTTTTTTTTTTTTTCAAAGACGTTTGGTGTCATTCAGTGCTAATGATGATAAGAGCATCATTGACTTACTGATTGCAATATTAGTGACTCGTTTAACACACAGCTCAATTTCAACGCCTGCCGTTATAAACTCATTAGAGACTAATGATTTTGAGCAGCCTTTGGTCAAAATAACTCTGAAAGTTTTCTTGCCGTGATAGAGAATCCACACACACATTCTTTTGAGGACCTTCCACTGACATAATTATTAATGCTGCTAATTTATTTTAATGCCATACTTAAAATCTTAAAATAAGTCTAATCAGGTTATATATGTAACTATTTCATTTATATTTTTTATAACTATATTATATAACTATTTTATTTTATTTTAAGCAGGTTCTCTTTTGTCGGATCTATTCCCCACACGGTTAAAATTGTCAGTTATTCATATCCTCTTGGGAATATTTAATCCCTGCCAAGATATCAACACACACTTGCACATACACACCCACCAGGAGGAGAAGGAGTTTGAGGGATGAATGCAGCGTGTTTACTGTGACGGCACTTTAATAAAGAAAGCAGTGAGTGTGAAATAGCAGTGAGTTCTTCTTTAGCACAGAGCTTGGATTTCACAGCTTCTTCCTCAGCTGCGCACGTTCAGGTTTCTCTTTCCTCCCTCCATCCACGGGCTTTAATAACAATCCTGCACCCTTAAATTGTTTGAGCAGAAATGTTTGTTCTCTGCTAACAGGATTGTGAATTATTAATCGGCTCCTGAAGCCGGATTTATAACCTGATTTCTGAGGTGGGATCATGCACCTCGATGCTCTGCCACACCATTTACTGTGATGTATGTGTCTGCACATCTTTATATCCAATTTAATGTGATTCGGATAGATTTTTTAGAAAGACATCATAAAAAAAAAGGAGCAATGTGTGTGACCCCTGAAGGTTCTGCTCCATGCACGAGAGACTCTATAATCTATATGATTGGCCATCATGTCTGGGAGATTTTGATTAGATTTTCTCCGCATCTGTTTGATCTATACAAATGTAATGCCAGTACACTCAGTAAATATGAATAAACCGCTGAATTAGATCATTTTCCCGGAGAATGGAGTTCAAGCCGAACATCATTTTAAGCCCAAGACTGAGTGCTTTACCTAATCCGGAGGCTAAATGACCCTGGCTCTGCCCTACAGCCGCCATTAGTGAGAGGGAAATGCTTTTTAAATACATTCTTCCACCATCCTTTCTGTGAGCCACATGGACCTGCTGCACTTAATGCAGGACATGGTGAAGGAACGAGAGCTGGTGTCTCTCAGGGACAAATCAATATGGAGTGAAATCTCAGCACACACACACACACACACATTCTTTGATAGGTCTTAATATTTGAATGTGCACTAACATTACCCCATTTAATTCATCACCTAGTGGGAAGTTGTACAGGCTTAAGTGTACAAAAAGGACATCACTGACCCAAGGCTGAATTTCTGAAAATACTTTGTTCACAATGGATAAATGGTCAGCATGTTAAAGTTGAAATGATAATGATTCCTATCACCTACTGCTGCTTTTAGATTCATGGTTACACTAATACTTCAGTTAAGGTCTTGTGTTTTAAGTCATAATTGATTTACTTAAACATTTTCCCTACATTCAAACTAACCAAAACTGAAAGCAGGACAAATGAATGCTGAAATGAAAAATTTTTTGAGATTCTGTGCAAATTAGATTCTTCAAACTTTTTTTCCTCAAATGATTCTGTGAACCAGTCCTATGGTGTGTGCAGTCACATAGGCACTGACACAAAATTAGTGCCTCATTGTAACTTCTGGAATTAACAGAGATTGTTAATGAAATTTGACTGAGGTTGAATATGTAATCAAATCAATTTTCACACAGATAACTGTACAATTTCATTTGTGTTTCATTAGCTTTAAAAGCTACGTTGCAGTTTCTTACCAGAAAAAAAAAAGAAAAACAGGCATTTCCCCTGAGATTTAAAACTCAGAACTTATCAGAATTAGTCGTCATTCCTCTAAATAAACCACTTTTATCTATGTTTCATTGTGTGCACATTGTGTGAAAATCCAAACCTTCATAGGTTCCATGTAAAACCTTTAAAGGCATTTCCCTATAAGAAAGGATTCCAAGTAGAACCCCTTTACGAGTTACTGCATGCAAAGAACCTTTAAACCATCCTCAGTAGTTCTTACGATGTCTTTCTGTGAGAAACCTTCAATGCCTTATGCAGAGCCTGCAAAAGGTTCTGATGGTTGGATAGTATTGCAAATGCAAAATATAGCATTGTAAAATTAAAACTGTAAAATTTTTTAAAAGTAAAATAAAAACTGTTTCTCAGTTATACACTGTGATTTTATTATGAAGACAATTTACATCAATAGGAAATAGGCCATTTCTAAAGTCACCCTTGCAGCGGTCGATAAAATGAGCCACAGAAGGCATAGTGTTATCAAGTGCTCTGAGGCCATCGCTTTAATTAAGGACTTAGTGAGAGCTGGAGGATCAAGACCAAAAAACACTAGGGATAAAGAGGATCTAGAACTGTTTATACCATTCATCTTAGGATTTTATATAATAATTACTAGATTTATACAATGCACACAAAGTACCACATGCAGTAAATGTAACTCATAAATAACACATGTCGAAAAGCTTTCCATAAATACACACTAAAATCTTTAATTTTAGTTGGTTCAAACATTGTTAGGCTCAATGCTGTTATTAAATAGCAGCTAGAACTTTTCAGCACACACACAGTAAATTGGTCTAAAAATCAAACTTACACACAGTGCAGTTGATATCTGGATTCACTATGGTCGGGAGGTGTGGGTTCATTTTCCTTAACAGCTGCTCTGACAGTAAAACAGCTGCAAATTGCAGCTTTATATTATAGTAATTCTCTTATATTTTGCAACAGTCACAGAAAAGCTGTAGCTGTAGATTTATTATTTTTTTCTTTTCATCTGTAGCCACTATAATGTAAATGATAGCACAAACTAATTTATTTTGTAGATGTTCTACAACATTAAAGTATCACATCTTTAATAAATTGATTGAAATGAGTAAGCATTGTCAAATTGCCATGGTGTAAAAAAAAAAATCAAACACTTGGAGGACACACTGTTCTAGGAAAGTCATTAATCTGGCCGGTAATGGCACTGATTACATTAGTATAACCGCACCACCCACGATGCTCAATTCCTTTCTTTAAGTGAACTCTAGTGCATCACCTGTCTACAGATGTAGTTTCCCATGTCTCCATCAGTACCAGAATGAATGCTGTTTGTCAGAAATCCTGACACTGCACAGAAGTGAGAGAGTCCAGGAAGGGGAAACACAACACCAACTCACTCGCAGAGCAGCATGATTAACATAACTTAATGAAACTGGCTATAATTAGGCTGTATCGATTTTCCCCCCTCTTTTTGATTGAGACACGATGGAGTCCTGATGTCTTTCAACATGAGGTTGATTGATTTTTGGTGCAATTCCAGGACTATCTAGTTTGAAAAATAATTATGTACTTATTTAGTTATGACTCGCTTCCTCATTACAATCAACTATTTTCTTATTTCATTCTGGTAAATTTATTTATATCTTTTTCCTTAACCAATGGCATTTACATTAGAATAAATAACTTTCATATCAATAAGACATAAACTTATATTAGAAATCTTAACAGTTTTTAACACGTTCTAATGTTGGAATTAATATTAATCACACAATAAATACTTAAAATTAACTTTTTATTCAGGACTAAAAAGAGTCCAGGATGAAAATATTAACTTACATGTAGTTATTTTAGTTAATATTATGTTAATTTATGCTGGTCACATGGTATCACACAAGCGGTGTGATTAATGAAATTATAGTTTTAATTATTAATAAATACAGCATAATCTAGGTCAAAAGTCATGTCAAATATGTAAATTATACGATAAGAAAAAATGTTCACTAAAGTTCAGCAGGTATTTGTTCACTTGCAATTAAATAAGTATCAAAAGGACAAGTCTAATTTACATAGTCATGCATATTCAGATCCTGGGTACAATTCATGAATGCATTCTTCATCCTAAAAATAAATCTATATGCCTCATAAAGTATATTTTATAACACAAACAGATCCAAGATGTTGATACACTGTTATACATTTCACAATAGAAATAGAAATATTAAGTTAGACTTCATTTGAACATTATTTCATGTATGTAGTTTTGAGCTTTCTGTTATGATTAGCTGGACAAACAAGAAATAAACCTGTTATTGAAACCTGGTCATAAATAATCACATGTTTTATTGACAGACTGGAAAATTTCACCTTGAATCATCACTGCATGTGTGTTCACGTTACCCTTTGCCATGATTGCTTTTGTTTCCGGGTCACCACATAAATCCATCGCTTCTCCTTTTCCAATTTGTCAGGACTTGTTATATGGAGAGAACAGGGCACGTTTGAGAAAAAAGTGATTGCATGTGAAAACGTACATATAGCTACAGAGGAAAAGCAAGAAAGATTTTTAAGAGAAATACTGTTTGAGCAGGTAGGCATTTTTACCCTGAACACATTCTATTAAAAAAAAATCACTCTCCAAGTTAATCAAATAAATAATGAAATAATGGCCATGGTCCATTAACAGAAAATTATCCGGGCTCGTGATTAATTGTGTTAAACTTATGAAAGGGTGTTTTTTCTGTCCAAATCAAAGGGACAAAATGATGGATGGGGACGCCTGATGAATGAAGAAAGCATCCGAACTAAATTGAATGTGTACTCATCCGTTCTCTTTTCACAACTAATGATAAATTGAGCATGTCGCATCGAACAATACAGAGAAAGGTTTAAACCTAATCCCTGCTCTAGGGCAGGAAAAGAATCAGAGCTTCACAAATTCTAAAGGGAATTTTCTTCCTGGGTTACAAGCTGTGATATTCACTAACAGTTGAGGTGCTTTCAGGTGTTGTGTTTAAAAATTATACATTAAATATGAACATTGATTTAAATTTAATATTGCAAAAAAAAAAATAATAGAAGCTTATGTCCAGCATGTCCAATCTAAAGACAGCTTTTGGGCTAATATACCTGCCTCAGAAGCCTAAGTTTCAGTTACGCCGTGTGGCTTAAAGTTTGAAGGCGTAACATATTTGATACATTTTAATTAACTACTAATTCTTCTGTAAAGGCTTTCTCTTCATGGTCATGCTGTCCCTAGTCATTAAGGCATTCCTTATATCTAGGAAACTTAAGAGTCTTAAAATGAGAACAATCATAAAGGATATTTAGATTGATCTATATGGATGAGTACAGAATTCTCTATCCCTGGCCACAGATTTCAGATCCTCTTGGCCATTCTCTGGACAGTCCCAAGCCAGCTGTAATGATATAATATCTCCAGCAGTTCCTGGAATGGTATGATGGGATCTAAACTGGCACCTCTTGATTCAGAGAAGCCACAGTTTGACTCCTAGATTGGTGAGCAACCTTGCAGTGGAACTTTATTTCTGCCACCTGTACTCATGACCATCTTCTTAGGTCACTTCCCACAGCTTGTTCTCATATATGACGATAAAGACTCATAGGTAAACAAAGGTCTTTGAATGAAACTTGAACAACCTGCAAGATGGGTACAGTGTATACTGAAGCAATACTGTAACCAAGCTTTTTTCAGCTGCTCCCATCAAGGGTGACCACAGCCGACCATTCAATCCACACACAACTGATGCCCTTTCTGTTAAAACCCTCCCATTTTTAAAACCAGGCTTGGGACCAGCACTGCATGAGTCATATGGTATATGGCAAGCAGCAATGGCAGGGCTTGAACCCAGCTCCTCAAATCAACAAACTGGAGCCTAAGCCACCTGAGCCACCACTCCCTGAACTGAAACACTGCTGTAACTAACATGATTAATTTGCCAATCTTCTTTTTCTACAGTATTACTTACTCAAGACAATTCTTTAGAATTTTTCAAATTATTATTATTATTATTATTTTTTTTTATCTCAGCCACTTCATACTCATCTTAGCAGAATGTTGGAGGCCTACTTCAGATGGTGCCAGGAGTTTAGTTTTATCTGCAAATAAAAGGGATGCTACCTCTATTCCCCCATACTTGACACCTCTGCAAAGAAATGTATGTGATTTTTATGTAAGGCAGCTTAATACAGGTTTACCCTTATTCAATGTGTTAGAAATAGTGTTAAAAATCATACTGAGTCTGTAATATTCTTTTATTTGTTAGTTTGCTTTGTAGTGTCAGTGCAAAATTAAAAAGCACAACTTCAAACTTGGCTGATTGACACCAATGTCGGTAAATTGTACATTGGTATTTTTGACTGATACTCTCGTTCTTTTTCTGATTCTTGGTCCAGAAGGTAAAATATAAATCTTTTTTTGCTTTGCCCTAACACTTTATTAATTTCCCACTCCTGTCTTAAGCAATGTTTATGTATTCTAAGTAACAGAAAAGGAAAACTTTGTCAAAGAATAAAAATGAAGCACTTTATTTGTTGGAAAAATTGTACTAATTGACAAGCGGGTAGAGTTACAGATGATCAAATTGATATTAGGCTTGCAGCTGGCATGATTCCAGGCCACAGTGAGGATTGTAAATAATCTCGCCATCTGTGAGGTGCCGACAGTTGGGAAATAAGAAGTCACATGGATATAATTAATGTAGAGAAAATAAAAGAGGCAGTGTCTCTATAAACATTATGAATTGATTTTTTTTCACAGACTATACTGAGAATTTGTATGCAATACTGCACATTCAAAAATGACATACTTCCTACACATAAGCACTGTTTAATTAAGGATAACTTCATGTGATAGCTAATGATGTTTGCTCACAAATTTGGAAATGATTTTATGCAAACCTTCAACAAATTACATTCTTTTCTCAGCACACAGCACAAACTGAAAGATCATGAGAAAATTGTAATTGCAGTCACACTTACTACATTTCACATGAGGCCCGAAAGCAATGCTGCGATGCAGTGATATTGAAATGCACTGCTCAGTTTCATTTTCTCCAAAGAGGGAGAGAAAAAATTGCTGTTGAAAAAAATATCAGCTCAGTGGAGCATCATACTTACAAGTTCCAACAGAAATGAATATTTTCTTTAATTTCTCGCCTTGCGATGAGCTCCGGAGGCCCCGAGACAATGTTGATGGATGGTGTTTTAATGCTGCTGAATGTTATTTTTTTTTACTGAACAGGCAAAACTATAAATTTTTACTTCATTGCCAATGATCGTGCCCTATGCATAAAAGCGTGGCGCGCCTGCGTCGCCCATGAATAATCGCCTCTCACGACAGATGTTACTTTGCAGAAACCAATTCTTCAGAAAAGATTTGCAGAAGATTAATTGTCTACAGCTGTTTCATGGCCCACTGCAATCTTAATACATTTATGATAAGTTTAAAAAGCTTGCACGAGGCAAACGCACGCACACGGCTGAGACAGCAGGGAGAAAGCCAGGCTTTATTCCTACATCTGGATTCATCTCCTCCATCATATTCATTACTGCCTTTATGCAAGTCGATGGAGGCTGCACGGATTTTTATTGTTCGAGGTGCAGCCACGTTCAAGCCCCTCAACCTCTTTATCCTGTCTGTCTTTCTTTCGTTCTTTCTTTCTCTTCTGCCCTCCATTTTTTCCTCCACACGAGCAAATTATTCAGATCTGTGCAAATGAGTTGCGTCCGTTTCCTAGCCCTCTTGGGTGGAAATTGAAAGTGACCCGCCATGACCCTCGGCTATTAATCGTGCCAAATTGCAGCGAATGCACAATCCGGATCAGAGTCCCCGCCTCAAAATGAGTCCTTAATGAGGGAGATACGACCCAGCTGGCTTCCCTCACTTGCACTAGTTAAGAACAATAACAGTGTTATGACCCAAACCAGGGGTCCTATCTAGGGGTTTTACATTTTTCCATTCACAACTAATCATTTCCACCCAGGCCTGGTCATATGCCAAATGCTCTACATATGTAGTATCTTATTTAAAGGGGCTTTTGAGCTACCAGACACAGTGTAATGCAGGCAAGAGTTTAACCTCTACATACACTGAGATTTCTGAGTATTATAAGTGTAACCTGGCTGAAAAAAAAATTTAGATTTATATTGAAAATGTGTTTTGTGTTACAAACACCATTATACAAGGCAGATTAAAATTTTATATCTTCACAGAAAAATTAAAATACTATTGTGTACCATGTTTGGGTGTCTAGTGTTTTGATTTGCTCAACTTAATATTTATAGCTGTAAAAACAAGTCCTCTCTCAAATAGTTTATCTGAGTTTCTGAGAAACTCACTCTCACTCATTTTCTATGCTACTTATCCTGTAAAGAGCCATAAGAAGCCTGGAGACGATCCCAGAGGACTCAAGGCATGAGGCAGGGTACACACTGGATGGGGTGCAAATCTGTCTCAGGTCTCACACACACACACACGCACACACACGCACACACACGCACACACACACACTACAGGGAATTCGGAAACACACCAAGCATGAGGAGAACATTCAAACTACAAACTCCTTGACCCTGGCTGTGCATTTAAAGAACCAAAAAAATTGTGCCACTTATTGTTTAGAGTTTTTTTCTCTAATTCTTTTTACCCATTTTCCCTAGTTCGTCGGCACCATGCAGCTCTCCTTGTGCTAGGACACATGAAACCAGGCAAATGCACCTTTTCAAACTGCTGCTCATGCAGTATACAGTAGTATAGCACACTCAGAGGACAGTGCTATCTCGCTGAGCTCCTTGATGCCTACAGTATGATTGGCTAGTGTCATCATGGTTGACGCCAGAGAGACAGAGTACACCATATCTGTGTGTCTGCTCTTCTGGGTATATGTATATACAGTATTTGCTAAAACATAATGGAATGGCAAATACTGTATATACATATACCCAGAAGAGGATGTGGAGCAAATTAGTCTGACTTACTTTATATCATCATAGTATGTTCAGCGCATGAATGCATTAATATCATAGCTCCTTTGCAAAACCAATGTATTCATGCATTCATGCGCTGAACATACTATGATGATATAAAGTAAGTCAGACTAGTTTGCCCCACATCCATGTGTGTCACATATTGTAATAACCAGCATAACAAAATGGCTTGTTATTCCACACACACATTAAAGCACAATAAAACTAACAAACAGGCTGTAAATAACCCTGACTAACCTTCGCCAATGTTTCCTTTCCAAAGCCACCTTGTGCATCAACCATGAATTAATATGGTGCAATAAAATGAAACCTTCACTTCATAAATTTGCATGATCTATATGAGGGATATTATATTAATTTAACATTATGAATATGCAAACATGCAATTAACATACTGTAGGATGACTAATGCTCATTTGCGTAAGTGTGGCAGTCACTTAACGAATGATGGGGTGCACTTTCTTTTATTTATTTAGTGTATGGGTGAAATATAATTATATTAAAAATAATTACATGCTTCCCGACCTTGTCCTGTCTTTTAGCATGTATGCTGGTTCAACTTCCCTGCCTAGGGTTGCAGGTGGTGTGCTCAAGGATGTGTGTTCTGTTAGGGGACCTGGTATTATTGGTTTCAGAGACATAAAAAGATGTGGCTATGCAGCTGTGAAGTGGCAGGTCCAATTCATATGTGACTTATTCACTTTATAAGTGTTTACCTTGAATGGGCCAATGTATCAAAGTGCTAGTTTTATAAATCTATATGTGATACAGATGTCTCTGGTGGATAATCAATTCCAGCTGCATGTTTCATAGCAGGAAGACTATCCTCTGTGCCAATCTGCAAACTCCTCGGGCGTTGTGTTGAAGCTGTTGGATTGGCTTGTTTCCATACCTGCTCACTCCATCTGAATCATTTCTCCACTGTGGGTGAGTTGAATGGGTTGGAATTACATGGGAATGTGCTAGTTTTGTAAACAAATATGTAATACAGATGTCTCCAGTGGACAATCTATTTCAACTGGCTTTGTAATTGAGCTGTCTGTGAGCTTGTTTCCATACATGCCCACTCCACCTGAATCATTTCTCCACTGTAGGGTGAGCTGGTTGGATTGGTATTACATAGCACCAGTGGTACCCTAGAACACCATGGAAGGAGGCTAACTTTGTGACTGAGTACCAAAAGCAGTGTCAGAGGAAGCAAAATATCCATAGGAATTATCCAATTCATCTCCCCTCTTCACTTGGCCATTAGCTTAGGGGTGATAACCAGACGTCAAGCTCACTGTAACGCTATTCACCTCAAATGAACTTTGCTTCCAGTCATTTATGATGTCCTAAGGGATGCCAAAATACATGGGTGAGTATTAATCTTCCTATTTTAAATGGCTAGGCCAGAAATGGAAATCAGTGATGTTAATAGTCAATAGTCTATTGTCAGGTCAGTAGTCAACAAATATCAATCAGATGCTACTGTACCATGGTGTCCAAGGCATGGGTAGCATTAGGAGTTTCCCACTGGATAAGGAACAAGGTACAGATTCACATACGGTATAGAGCATGAGTTCAGTGCCATGAGGTCTGGTGGCTAGAGAGGCATGAGGCCAGATGGTGAACTGGTCACAGAGGAGAGCAGGAATTAATTACTTTCATGTTATGCAGGAGCTGGGCTCTCTCACTTACAAAAATTTTCAATTGATGTCACATGTTAGGACTTCCACAACAGATGATTGTGTAGAATCCATTCCTCAGAGGTTTCTTGGAGTGAACATTTCTATGGTCTATAGTCACATATGAACAGTCACATATGACTGTTTAGATGTTCAATTCTGGTTGATATGAGATCAAACCTGACAAAGAACAAAGCCCAATATATTTTGAATTTGACAATTTTAATCTATTACCGCCCTTTTATTTAAGGCTTTTATGGTCAGTGAGTGTTTTGATTGGGTGAATAGCGTCCCTCACCCAGTGTTGCATTCTTTGAGCACTAGTTTGTCTGTGAGACACTCCCAGTTACGAATGTTCTAATTCTATTCTGCTGGTGATAGAATTCTGCTGAAGAAGACCACAGGATGTAGATTAGGCTTTCCCCCAAATTGCAGTCAAAAGATGGCTCCACCCCTTCCAACAGACAGCCTCTAGTATAAAAAGTCTTAGAGGGATCAGGATTGGTACTGAGTACCAAGCCTAGGCAGCTTCAGAATGGGAGCTGAGGTGTTCAAAAACTTGTTCTGCTACAGAATTCCACTGCAGCTTCCTGGGTTCTTTATTCAACAGGGCTGTGTGAGGTGATGCTATGATTCTGATTATTTTAATGGATTTATTGTACTTTGCAAATCCTAAAAATAAATCTGTGGTGTAGACCAGTTTGCCAGCTAGGTCAATGATGTAGACCAGGCAAGCCTTTCTCATCACATGGAAATTACATTTTTCTTTTTTGCGATTGAGTTGGATTTCATGCACCTCTCAGGTCTCGGTTTGTGGCTCAGTTCAATCAGAGGATAATTCCTGTGATTCAAATAATTACTTGATAGTCAGTATATCTTAAACCACCCTATAATGCACCCCAGAAAATAAGTTGGTAGATGTTGATGATATTGAGGGATGAATGTATTCATTTTGCAGAGCTTCCTCAATTTATTAGTTATGGCTTGGTCCTCCTTGGCTGGGAAGAAGTAAATGTGATAACAAGTTGGTCTGGTTTCAACCAGGAGTCTTGTGTAGTAATTCACTGCCCTTGGGATTGGAGAAAAGCTCACTTAATTTGAAATATTTTTCATCCTAGGTGAACAACTCTCAGATCACACCTTCAGTCATTGCTCGCAACCTTGGGGCAACCCATGTTGCTAACCTTACATGCTCATGTCAATCTCTACTTTATAACATCAGAAGGATTCATTCATTTATCTCCTCCCAGGCCACTCAGGTGCATGTTCGGTTCCTTGTTATTTCAACTGGGCTATTGCATCTTCAAGCCTGGGCTACTCTGTGTGCCATTTGATCTCTGCAGCTGATCAAGAATCTATCTGCATGACTTGTTTTCAAACTTTTTAAGTTCTCACACACCGCACCACTACTGTGCTCCCTCCACTATATGTGGCTATCCCCATCATATTTAAAACACTGATGCTTGACTACAAACCCAAAAAACAATCCAGCATTCACTTACTTCAAACATTTTTACACTCCACATTACAAAATGTTCCCTCTGATCTTCCAGCACTGCTCGACTGGTCCCATTACCTCTTAGGGATTGAGGAAGACATGCATCTTGACTGTTTTCTGTTCTGCCAACTGTAATGCTGAGTCAGTGGCAATCTTTAAATGATGTCTAAAGACCTTTCTGTCTCTGAGGTAGTTGGTGTGCAGTGGGTTCAGTGGGTGACCCTCGGTTGAAAATCAAATGTTCACATGTGGAGCAAATACCGCAGTCGTTGAAGGAGTAGATGAAGCTTCTTGGCAGGTTTGCTGTCTATGAAGTCTCCAGCGGTGCTAATCAATGCTGTAACATGATAGATATTCTCTGATTTTGTGATATGAACAGGGCATGCAAAATTCTAGTGAGCAAAGAATTTGGAGTGATTTATCTTGTGTGAATAAGATGCGAGGTTACTCACTCATGATCTAGTTGTGGTGCCTTGATTGACAGTCTAGAAGGACAATGAGCTACTTAGTCCTGAGGTCTGTGGTAGAAATAGAAGAAACACCATCGGTATTCCACAGGGGTTAATTGATCCTAGCAGACCCGCTTGGTGAGGATATCAGCTTTGAGACCCTGACAGTATGCTGCCTTGAGAGCCAGTTTATTCCAGCCACCTTCTGCAGCTAATGTGAGGAAGTTTAAGGCAAATTTTGCAGTGCTTTGACTTTCCTGTTTGAGGCTGAGGAGTTTTTCTGCAATATATTTCCCTCAGAAAGTGGTCAAATACTCTCTGGAAGAACTTGAAGCACTCATACATGTGCTCACCCTCTAGCACATGTATCAAGCAAATGTCGCTCATATCAACCTGTTGTCATTTAGTAAGTTGTTGTGCTTAA
Source organism: Clarias macrocephalus (assembly GCA_011419295.1). Taxonomy (NCBI): domain Eukaryota; kingdom Metazoa; phylum Chordata; class Actinopteri; order Siluriformes; family Clariidae; genus Clarias; species Clarias macrocephalus. The sequence continues at coordinate 40,785 of JAAGKR010000640.1, read as the reverse complement.
AATCATATAGTGTACACTCTAGCAGGAAGGTCCTGCATTCTGCAGGATCACTGATACACTTTTCTGGGTGTGCAACAGAATAAAAGCAGGTAGTGCTGTGAATCCAGGTGTACATACTCAGTAAGATGGTAAGTTTGAATGTAACAGGCTCTGTACTTGCTGGGTGTTGTAGTCTGTGGCAGGCTACAAGTCATTTTGAAGTTTGTAGACTGTTTTGTACTCTGTGTAGTGTAGTTGGTGTAGTGTAGTGTAGTGTAGTCCAGGGCTGACATGACAAACATATGCAAAATATGTAACATTTATTTCTGATCAGTTTCTTTGGCCAAGATCTTGCATTGATGAGATATACAGTAGTTTATTGATGATATAGTCTTCTCCAGCAGATCCCAAAAAACTTCAGTAGGTTTAGGGTTGGAACTCTAGCACCACATGCTCAAGCTCCTCAAGTTCATGCTTGAACTGCTCTTTCAAAGTCTGGGTCCTTGAATACTGTATGTCTGTACCATCTAGGGAGAAAAAAAAAACATAGAATGGATAACCTGGTCATTCTGTACGTTCAGGTAGTCAGCTGACTACATTTTATTGACACATAACATTGCTAAGTCTAGCTGTGACCAACTAAAGCAGCCCCAGATCATAATACTTCCTCCAGAGGCTTAAACAGTGGGCACTATGCATAGTGAGTGCATCGCTTTATGCCCTTACCTTCTGATCTTGATGGTAAGCTCTGTAATTGGGTGAATCTACGTAGAGTCATCAGACCTTCAGTCAGTCATGGCCTTTTGCTATTGCTCCAAAGTTCAAATTTGTTATGCTCCCTAGAAAATTGAAGCTGTTGTTTTCTGATTAGCCTCACTAACAAGTAGTTCTCTTATAGCCACACAGCCGTTTACTCCCAAGTTCTTGTTGGAATGTGCATGTGAAAATGCACTTACATTCAGTATTAAGCATAGCAGTGATTTCAACTGCAGTCTTTTACAATGCAACTTCACTAACCATTTAAGTGATCTCCCATCAAGGCCATTCCTGTTTATCTGTCACCACTTTTTCTGCAAACAGGTTGTGTTGAAGAATAGCAGAGGTCATGCCAAATTTTAAAGCTTGTTAGAATTATACAATCTCTTTTTGTGTTAGCCAGGATACTGTACTTAGATGTACAGTATGTTTGCACATGCTGCAAAAAATAACTGTACCGATTTATTATTTTTTTTTTTTACCAACATATAAAGTAGTTAGGGTGGCTCAAGACTTTTTTTCACAGTAATGTACAGTATATTTTAGTAATTTTAATTTTTCTGTCTTAAAATGCAAATTTTTTACTATATTGTTATTCCTGACTGGTCTGGGCCAGGCATTAATAGCTTAGTAACAGGCTTCTCACCTGTCATATCAAAGGCCTATGTTCACTGTACTGTATGTGCACAAATGACAAGAAAACTTTCAGTCTTGAATTGTGAATGTTGAATCTTTGCACTCGTTTTTAAATCCCTTCTTATTTTTCATCTGCCATATGAGCCCTTGTCAAGGAGCTGTTACTACAGAAATAATAACACACTTATCAAAAAGCATTAATATACCGTAAACCTAGCTGCGAATCTGATAAATAAGAATCTGTACAAAGTGTTCTGGTCTGAACAGTGCCAGGGACATGAACTCTGGACCAGTCTTTAGATGCTTCATTATTATTCCAGTCACACCACTTCACTCTGGTGACCCACCTTCTATTCGTGTGTGAACAGATAGCTGTCACATATGAAAAATAGGACGCCTCCTTAACAAATGTCTCATTCTCTGCAGATTATTTACTTTTAATGGGCGTGGGATGAGAAAAGCACTTAATATGTGGTCACAGAGGCTGTGATGTATGGGGTCAGCTGAGCAATGGTGGCAGCCACAGTTTGCTTTTTTCTAATATATCTTTCAGGGTCTGGGGTTTAATAAATTGCATTATAAAATGTCTGTTCAGTCTAAAAAAAATAGCCCTGAAACATATTTTAATCTGAATTACTCATTTAAATAAGATATGAACATAGAAATGAACATTTAATTAATTAAATTTATATATACAAAACTACTCAAAAGTTTACGATCACTTTCTAACTTCATGGTCGCTTCTGATTTTTATTTCTTTCTACATTGTAAAGCGATGCTGAAGGCGCCCAAAATATGCAATAATCTCCTTTGAACAGTTAATGTTGAGGTCTATCTGCTACTCATGATCTGTAAAGACTTCATATAGGCTCTAATCTGAGGTGCTGTTAATTGGAGATTTTGAAGCCTGGTAACTCTAAATGAACATCTCTTCTGCAGCAGAGGTAAGTTTTGGTTTTGCTTTCTGGGATGGTCTTTATGAGTGCCAATTTCATCATGGTGCTTGATGGGTTTGCACTTGACAATACTGGTCTGCAAGAACTATTTCAGAAAGAGGCTGAACTCCCTGTCTTAAAATAACAATAAATAAATGTTATTATATAATTATCTAATACCATATGTGTTATTTCATAGTTTTAAAATCCCCAGTATTGTTGTAGAATGAAGAAAATAAATCACTAAACAAAAACAAAGAAATTTGCAAGTGAGCCCAAACTTTTGAATGGTAGTGTATTTTTATTATTTAAAAATATACAACTGTTGATTTATCACCACTGATTGGAGTGAATTTGAGCTAAATATATGATAGTTATTTTAAACAAAAAACACAATTATTATCCAATAAACATAAAATTTAGCTTTTGATGATTAACGTGCGTAAAGTTTTCAAAGTATTATGTATTAAATGCTGATGGTAATATCACTACCAATTCCACAAAGAGGTGATGAGATGGCTTCTATCATTTGTCTTATTTAAATACCAAATGATAACACATTCCTCTTTCAATTCATGAAGAGATTAATATTGCTCAGATTTTAAGTGCTGAGTAATCAGAGCAATTTCATGAAAGCTTAATCAAAATCCTAAAATCTTTTATCAATCTTCCTAAAAGTGTCTTAGTGCATGATTTGCAATTTAAATGTCGATCCTGTTTTTATCGTTTTTCTTACTAACCTCTGGCAATGGGTCACTTTTTAGCTTGCCATCATTCATCACAGATTTATCACTGTTAATAATGCTAAATGTGATGAAACTATAATGAGTGGCTCTTTCACATCCTTTATTTCAGAGGTGTTTTGTTTCATTGGGTTTTGTAACGCTTGATCTCACCAGGACACCCACTCATCGTCTATAGCACTTTATCCTGTATTTATGGTAGCGGGGGGCGTGGAGCCTATTCCAGGAGACTTAGAGCACAAGGCAGGGTACACCATGGACACGGTGCCAATCCATTGCAGGGCACACACATACACTCACTCACACACTACAGGCAATTTGGGAACGCCAATTAGCCTAATCTGCAGGTTTTTGGACTGTGGGAGGAAACTGGAGTTGGAGGAAACCCATCAAGCACGGGGAGAACATGCAAACTCCATGCACACAGAGACGGGACTCGAGCCAGGCTGGGAATCGAACCTGGGCCCTGGAGGTGCAAGGCAACAGTGCTAACTACTACACCACCGTGCCGCCCCCAGGACAGTGATATTTCAAAGGAAGGAATGACTCCAAAACTGACAGTCACACAGCTATTCTGATCAAGCCAAGACAGCAACTACATATGATCAATCAAGACCGGGGCCAGTATTTACTGAGTGTCTCAGAGTAGGAAATCTTTCCTAAGTGGCTAAAAATTCTCAAAGTGATGCAATTTTGATCCTGCTTTTAGAAGTAGGAGTAAGAGAAGTTTATCAACATTCTTAAAATAGGAAATCCCACATATCTCCACAAAAATTTAGAGGTGTCCTAACTGGTAAGGACTAGCGAGGAACATGACAGACAGAAACATGTACGGAGGAGAAACGTTACTTATGTAACACTGAGTGACATAGAGCTGATAAAAGCTCAAAAAAAAATACGTTTGGACATCATATGTTGTATGCAACTGGTTCATTAACAAACATTCTGTATGCTATTTCCACAGGTGACTGCTACTTTACTTTACAAGTCAATCACACTTCTGTGAAATCAAATTGCCCACTTAGGAAGCAACACTGATTGACAATCAATTTCACATGCTGTTGTGCAATTGGAATAGACAACAGGTGGAAATTATAGGCAATTAGCAAGACACCCCCAATAAGGGAGTGGTTCTGCAGGTGGGGATAACAGACCACCTCTCAGTTCCTATGCTTTCTGGCTGATGTTTTGGTCACTTTTAAATGCTGGCGGTGCTTTCACTCTAGTGGTAGCATGAGACGGAGTCTGCAACCACACAAGTGGCTCAGGTAGTGCAGCTCATCCAGGATGGCACATCAATGTGAGCTGTGGCAAGAAGGTTTGCTGTGTCTGTCAGCATAGTGTCCAGAGCATGGAGGCGCTACCAGGAGACAGGAAAGTATATCCGGAGACGTGGAGGAGGCCGTAGGAGGGCAACAACGCTGCAGCAGGACCGCTACCTCTGCCTTTGTGCAATGAGGAACAGGAGGAGCACTGCCAGAGCCCTGCAAAATGACCTCCAGCAGGCCACAGATATGCATGTGTCTGCTCAAACGGTCAGAAATAGACTCCATTAGGGTGGTATGAGGGCCCGACGTCCACAGATGGGGGTTGTGCTTCACACCGTGCAGGATGTTTGGCATTTGCCAGAGAACACCAAGATTGGCAAATTCGCCACTGGCACCCTGTGCTCTTCACAGATGAAAGTAGGTTTACACTGAGCACATGTGACAGACGTGACAGAGTCTGGAGATGTCCTGGAGATGTTCTGCTGCCTTCAACATCCTTCAGCACGACCGATTTGGCAGTGGGTCAGTAATGGTTTGGGGTGGCATTTCTTTGGAGGGCCACACAGCCCTCCATGTGCTCGCCAGAGTTAGCCTGACTGCAATTAGGTACCGATATGAGATCCCTTGTCAGACCATATACTGGTGCGGTTGGCCTTGGGTTCCTCCTAAGGCAAGACAATGCTAGACCTCATGGAATGTGTCAGCAGTTCCTGCAAGACGAAGGCATTGATGCTATGGGCTAGCCCGCTCTTTCGCCAGACCTGAATCCAATTGAGCACATTTGGGACATCATGTTTCGTTCAGTCCACCAACAGACTGTCCAGGAGTTGGTGGATGCTTTAGTCCAAGTCTGGGAGGAGATCCCTCAGGAGACCATCGGCCACCTCATCAGGAGCATGCCTTGTAGGGAGGTCATACAGGCACGTGGAGGCCACACACAGCTGAACCTTATTTTGACTTGTTTTAAAGACATTATATTAAAGCCTGTAGTGTGTCTTTCCACTTCACTTTAGAGTGTGACTCCAAATCCAGACCTCCATGGGTTAATAAATTTGATTTCCATTGATCATTTTTGTGTGATTTTGTTGTCAGCATGTTCAAGTATGAAAACAACAAAGTATTTAATAAGAATATTTCATTCATTCAGATCTAGGATGTATTATTTGTATTATGTGGTCCCTTTATTTTTTTGAGCAGTGTATATATCAGCCAAATTTATACTCATTTTAGAAAATTTGCTTTTTTTCAATTTTTATTCTCTTCATTAACACAGCATACCCCCCTTTTTCACACTCCTCAGGAGTACATATGGCAAACTGACAGGTGGCATTGATGCCTTCACAAATTGCCATCCACTTTTTATCTTTAGAGTTAAGAGTAGGACAGACTTTCCCATTAATTGTTTTTTTTTACTACCTTTTTACTACCTTCTCCGCAAGTACAACAGTCTCTCTTTTTTCTCTCCAGTTTTGTTTCCTTTTCGAAGTCATTATAATCAAATTATGACAGTCCTACACAGCTCTATTGTAGAGAAATGAACCAGTTGTGATTAGAGCAGTCTAATCAGGATAACTTCATGCAGCCGAGCCATGCTATTTGCTTTTTTTTTTGTCTATATGCATAAAGCTTTCATACAACTTGTGTTGATTTCACTATTTTGCTTTTCCACAGTTTACAACTACAAAAACCTGTCAAAACTACCTGTAACATAGACGGACTCCACAAGACGGTCAGTAACAGGATGAGTGACTTTATTTAGGTTGTGAGACACACAGAATAGCGCACTGGCGATGAGTAATACTGACTGAAGGGGTATTACGGGAGGTTTTTCAGAATGACCGGAAAGGATTGCTTTTCCTCTTACTGCGAGAAGGAGGGGTGACGAGGCGCCCGAGCGGAGGAGACACGGAGGGGATGAATCGCTCGCTCCGCGGCGATTCCGCGACTGGAGTCCGGAGAGGGTGACTGGAGTATTTCCTGGGAACAAGAGCAAAGGTAATTTTAGAGTTTTAGAATGTTGAAGAGAACCTTCTTACGTGAAGACGGCGATTGAGTCCACTTTCGTATCTACGAGCCTGGACACTGACTGAGGCATGGTGTGTGGTTTTTAAGGATTGCAGCTGATTGGAGACAGGTGGAGGTGATTAGAACTCTGGAGATAAAGAGCGCGGTGTCTGACTGAGTTCAGAGCCTGACCTGACTGTGACATTACACCCTCCTCCACGACCCGCTCCTGAGGGTCGACCTCTCGGACGCCGTGGTGGTCTACCCCGTCCTCTGGGTGCTGGGCGATCAGGATGAGAGTTATGAAAGTCGTCCAACAGTGTGGGGTCAAGGATGTCATCCCGAGGCACCCAGGATCTTTCCTCAGCACTGTATCCTTCCCAGTCTATCAGATATTCTAGCCGACCACCTCGGCGTCGGGAATTCAGGATGTCCCTGACCTGGTAGATGGCGCCTTCATCCGTGATGATCGGAGGAGGGGTTGCTTCCTCTTTAGGGTCAGGCTCTGTGGGGGAAATGACAGGTTCGTGATATGGTTTTAGTAGCGATACATGAAAGGTTGGGTGAATACGGTAGTGCGAGGGAAGTTGTAATCTGTACGTTACCCGATTGATCTGTTCCAAGATCTTGAAGGGTCCGACATACCAGGGGTTAAGCTTTTTGCAGGACTGTCGTAGGCGCAGGTCTCTAGTTGAGAGCCATACTTTATCTCCTGGGTGGTAAATAGGAGCGGTGGATCTATAGCGATCAGCGTTAGTTTTGTGCCTACGTACAGCTCTCTGTAGATGGTGATGTGCCTCTTCCCAGATCCTCTCACTTTCCCTGAACCAGAAATCGACTGCCGGGAGGTCAGACGGTTCCCCATTCCAGGGAACTAATGGTGGTTGGTAACCCAGAATGCACTGAAAGGGAATCAGACCCGTGGTAGGTTGGCGAAGGGAGTTCTGGGCGTACTCGGCCCAGCCCAGAAACTGGTTCCAGGAGTCCTGGTGATTGTGACAGAAAGTACGGAGAAATCGGCTGATCTTCTGAATCTTCCTTTCCGTCTGCCCATTTGTTTGCGGATGGTATCCTGAAGATAGACTTACTGTTACCCCAAGGAGACGAAAGAACGCTCGCCAGACTCTGGATATAAATTGGGGACCTCGATCCGAGACAATATCCTCTGGGATCCCATAGTAGCGGAAAACATCATTGAATAGCAGTTCTGCTGTTTCCATAGCCGTTGGTAGACCCCGAAGAGGGATCAGGCAACATCCCTTCAAGAATCTGTCAACTATTACTAGGACACAGGTTCGTCCTTCTGACTCGGGTAGATCCGTAAGGAAGTCTACCCCCAGATGTGACCAGGGACGTGGAGGAATGGGCAGAGGCATGACCTTTCCGGCGGGTAGGTGTCGGGGATTTTTTGCCATGGCACACTCGGGTCTCTCTCCATACTGGGCCACCAGAAGCGAGCCTGCACTAGTGAAAGTGTCCTATCGATACCAGGGTGCCCAGAGCCCAGAGAGCAGTGAATTGAATAAATGAGGGGAGTTCGATCATTTTCTAGAACAAATCGGCGGTGCGGTGGACAGCCTGGGGGCGTGGCTGGAGCAAGCTCGGAAATGGACGACGGGGATTGCCATTCGATGGGACTGACAAAGAGCTCCTCTGGAAGGACTGACACGGGTTCCTCTGTGGAGTCACTGGGTGCATGCAATCTTGAGAGGGCGTCGGCCTTGGTGTTTTTTGTACCCAGCAGATAGGATATTTTAAAATTAAAACGGGTAAAGAACATGGCCCACCTTGCTTGTCGGGGATTGAGCCTTTTCGCTTCCCTCAGATATTGTAAATTTTTGTGGTCGGTTAGTACTAGAAATGGATGAGCAGCTCCTTCCAGCCAATGTCTCCATTCTTCCAGTGCCATCTTGATGGCGAGTAGCTCACGGTCTCCAATATTGTAATTTTTCTCAGCCGGACTGAACTTTCTCAAGAAGAAGGCGCATGGATGGATAGTGGTCGGTTTCCCCTGTTGTTGTGATAAAATGGCCCCTACTCCAGTTGTTGAAGCGTCCACTTCCACTACAAAGGGGTTTTCAGGATTGGGATGAACTAAAATAGGTGCCGACACAAAGGCTTGCTTTAAACGTTGAAACGCGGCGGTAGCTTCAGGGTTCCATTGCAGTGATTTCGGCTTTCCCCGGAGTAGAGAGGTTAAGGGGCTTGCTGTGGTGCTGTAATTCTCGATGAACCTCCTATAAAAGTTGGCGAAGCCCAGAAATCTTTGTAGTTCCTTTATGGTTGTTGATAATGGGGCCAGTTGATAATGGTTGACACCTTCCCTTCGTCCATTTTAACTCCCTCTTGATCAATAATATAGCCGAGAAATTGGACGGATGGCTGATGGAAGGCACATTTCTCCGCCTTCAGGAATAATTGAAACTCCCGTAGTTTGGTGAGTACTCTGGTGACATGGCGGTAATGTTCTGCCTCTGACCTTGAAAAGATTAGGATATCATCTATATATACTATGACAAACCTGTGAAGAAACTCTCGAAGGACCTCATGCATGAAATTTTGGAAGACTGCGGGGGCATTAACCAGTCCATAAGGCATCACCCGGTACTCGTAATGGCCGGTCGGTGCCACAAATGCAGTCTTCCATTCGTCCCCATCTCTAATTCGAATCAAGTTGTAGGCACTCCGGAGGTCGAGTTTTGTGAAAATTTTAGACCCGCGGAGACACTCTAATGCCGCCGGGACCAGGGGTAAGGGATAGCGGAACTTGATGGTAGCTTGATTCAGTTTACGGAAGTCTATGCAGGGCCTCAAGCCACCCCCTTTCTTGAAGAAGCTGGAGGCGGCCGGGGAAGTAGAAGGGCGAATATAACCCTGTTGAAGGGCCTCGGAAATGTACTCCTCCATAGCTGTCCTTTCGGGTAGTGAGAGAGGATATATGCGCCCGTGAGGTAGCGGTTCCCCAGGAAGTAGCTCGATTGCACAATCCCAAGGACGATGCGGGGGTAGCTGGGAAGCCCGCTTGGGGCAGAAGATGTCCGCAAAGGAGGAGTACTGAGAAGGTATCTCTTCCGACTGATTTCCGATGGGGCTCTCGATTGACGTAGTTTGGAGTTTCAAGGGTTGAATTTTTAATGGTAGCGTAGGGAAACAGGTGGAAGTGCAGCTTTTTCCCCACTTAAGAACTTCTCCGGTGGTCCAAGAGAGGATGGGGTCATTTTGGATTAACCATGGGCTTCCTAGGATAACATCGGAGGTAGATTCCTCTAATACTAACAGTTGGATTTCTCCCTTGTGAAACAAACCTATCTGAAGACTGACAGGACCTGCAAGCTGATGAACTGTACGGCGGGACAGGGGTTTACCGGTTGTGGATTGGATCTGGTAGGGTTTCTTTGTCGGGATAGTCCTGAGTCTAAGGTGTCGACAAAAGGCTCCGGAGATGAAGTTGCCCACTGAACCCGAGTCGAGGAGAGCGGCCACTGAAACCGTAACATGAGAGGCAGTAAGGCTTCAAGTGGTAGTTAGGGGCTGCAACTTTTCTATATTATTTGAAATTGCACTCACCATGGTACGAGGAGGACGAATGGGGCACTCGTCCCGGCGATGCCCCAGGCTGCCGCAGTACAGGCAGAGACCCTTGGTCAGCCGTCTCTGTCTCTCGGCTGGGGTGATCCATCCCCGATCCAGTTGCATAAGTTCTTCAGGAGGCAAGGAGTGGGCTGACAGTAGTTGAGCTTGAGGAGGAGAGACGACCCTGCTTCCTGCAGTGGTGTGGCATGACGCTAGACGAGCGGAACAACGGATGGACAGTTGAATGAACTGTTCTGATCCCATGTCATCATCGTAGGTGGCCAGCATGAGCCTTAGATTTGGTTCCAATCCCTGACGGTAAGTGGTGATGAAAGCCTGTTCATTCCATCCACTCGCTGCTGCTAAAGTACGGAATTGCAGGGCATAGTCCTGGAGAGAGCGGTTACCTTGTTTAAGCTGGTATAACTGCTCACCTGCGGATGCTTCACTGTCGCTCCACTCAAACGCCTCCTTGAAATGGGCCAGGAAAAGATCATATGATTGTGTCAGCGGTCCCCCCTGTGACCAGATGGATTCGACCCATTGCAGTGCCTGTCCAGACAAAAGAGAAATTAGGTAGGCTATTTTGGCTTGATCAGTGGGAAATAAGGCCGGCTGCATGGCGAACGTCAGGGAGCACTGCAGTAAAAAACCCTTGCAATTCCCCGCCGCACCAGAGAAGGGCGCTGGTCGCGCCATAGGAGTGGAAATGGGGAGCGCCGAGGAAGCGTCGGTCGCGCCGGCGGGGTCCTGTAATGACGTCAGTGGTGTAGCTTGCAATGCTTGGCAAAGTTGATTTGCTAGCTCCAGAATAGGGTTTGGTTCACTCATCCTCGGGTTGTGTTTTTAAGGTCCAGGCTTCTGTAACAAAGACGGACTCCACAAGACGGTTAGTAACAGGATGAGTGACTTTATTTAGGTTGTGAGACACACAGAATAGCGCTCTGGCGATGAATGATACTGACTGAAGGGGTATTACGGGAGGTTTTTCAGAATGACCGGAAAGGATTGCTTTTCCTCTTACTGCGAGAAGGAGGGGTGACGAGGCGCCCGAGCGGAGGAGACACGGAGGGGATTAATCGCTCGCTCCGCGGCGATTCCGCGACTGGAGTCCGGAGAGGGTGACTGGAGTATTTCCTGGGAACAAGAGCAAAGGTAATTTTAGAGTTTTAGAATGTTGAAGAGAACCTTCTTACGTGAAGACGGCGATTGAGTCCACTTTTGTATCTACGAGCCTGGACACTGACTGAAGCATGGTGTGTGGTTTTTAAGGATTGCAGCTGATTGGAGACAGGTGGAGGTGATTAGAACTCTGGAGATAAAGGGCGTGGTGTCTGACTGAGTTCAGAGCCTGACCTGACTGTGACACAATGGAATCTGTCATTTCCCAGAAATTATGCATCACTGCCATTGTTCCACCATTTGAGATCCAATGCTACCCCAAGCTCCACACTTGTGTCAGTGTGTTTGTTTTCTGCCTCAGTCTGCCACGGCTCTCTGTTCAGTACTGAAAAGAGAAAATTAATCATGTAGTGTAGAGGACACAGAGAAATACACTTAGTGTTCATTTTTTTAAAACTTAGTCATCACATACCATACTCTAGTACCGTAATGCTCATAAGCACTACAGACTATTATTATTGCTTAATACAATATGTAATTAATATTCAATATTTATAAATTCGAATTTCCCTTGATTGAGCTTTTAGTCTTGGATAATAAATTCACCAATATTTGAGTGTATATCAAGGAATTTAACCTTCATTCAGGATTTCTGGCTTCTCGCTTCACCAGTGCTGCAAAACAAACAAACCCTTAATTACTGTCATTCCTCCAATCTGTCAGGACAAAAAACATCCTCAGTGCTCTGTCTGACATTATGAAGAAGATAATTGTGGAGGGAATGAAGTAGACACTTATTTTACCCTGCAGTCGAAAATTGCACCACTGCATACAGAGAAATCACATCCATCAACTTTTAATTACTGAATGGCATTTTCCTATCTCAGTCACGCAAATTCATAATTAGAGGAAACGTTTCTCACTTCCATTTGAAGATTAATGGAGGCATTTCTGGGAGGATATAACGAATTTAAGAGGAAAATAAAGCTAAAAGGTCCTGTCATTATATTTGTTTAATATTTATTAAAAAGAATTTTAATACCTTTGTGGCCAACTGCTGATAAAAATCCACTTTAATCTTAAAATGAGGCATAAAGACATACAGTAACAAGAGACACACATACAAGACATATAAACAAGGTATCTCTACCCCAAACTCCATTCATTAAAAGCATTTGTGGCTGTAGTACCAAGGCTTTTGAATACATCGTTGCTAAGCTGAGGACATCCATCTACCCTTCTGGCCTTCAAACGATGATGTTATGGCTTAAGGCCTCGTCTTCTCACTGTCTCTCTGCAATGCTTTGGAAATCACTTTACTTTTCTTCTGAAGACATCATTCTTCCTTCTTGCTCTACTTTGAACGTCGCTACTGCTTGGCCAAGAATTTTACTCTGCATCTTGCTCTGCTGGGGACATTAGTCAGGCTCCTTAGTCTACTAAGGACGTTTTTCTCTCCCCTTGATATGTAGTGTAATGTACGTCTCACCGGATAAGAGCATTTGCCAAATGCATAAATGTAAATGTAGCGTACATTGCCCCCCCTATGGCCTAATGGCGATGGTTGCTCCTCCACATCTCTTTTCGTCTGGTTCCACATTAGTCCACACTGGACTAAAGCCTTTGGAAATGAGGAAACTTTAAACTTGGTTACCCAGGAACCCTACTTGAAGGTTGGGGGGGGGGGGGGGGTTGTGGTCTGTCATTGTTGCATTGTACATGGTAGTAAATTTAAGTATGGCTGACATGGTAACTTGGTTACATCTTGTCCTCTGGACACACCTGACTGTGGGGGTGGAGGGTTCGGGGTTGGTCTGGGAAAAGCACCCCTTTAACTTTGTACAGCAATGCAATTAATAAAATCATTAAAATATACATATACTTTACAACCAGTTTGCACACCACCAAGGTGAAATGGGGGGTGGGTAATGTTTGCCGGATGTTTGCCAAAAAAAAAAAAAAAAACGAACGAACAGGTTACAGCAATTAGATGCCTTGTTTACACCTTTTCTTCACCTTTTCTTCTCAGGACAAGCATTTTTTCCAGATGCCCTTAACCATCGGACAGGGGATTCATCAGAGAAAATGACTTCACCCCAGTCCTCAGCAGTCCAACCCCGGTACCTTTTGCAGAATATCAGACTGTCCCTGATGTTTTTCCTGGAGAGAAGTGGCTTCTTGCTGCCCTTCCCGAAATCTATGAAGGTGAGTGCTACTGTACCATTAAAAAACAAAAACACACAAAACTCCATGCATTGATCAGTCAGGGTGTGGCCCAGAAGTTGATTGACAGCATGCCAGGGCAAATTGCCTAGATCCTGAAAAAAAAAAGGGTCAACACTGCAAATATTGACTTTTTGCACAAACTTATAATTGTTATCGACATTTATTGAATGCTTGTAATTATACTTTAGTACACCATAGTAACATCTGACAAAAAGATCTAAAAACGCCGAGGCAGCAGACTTTATTAATATTTGTTATTTATATTTTATATTTTAATATTTGCGTCATTCTTAAAAATCTTGGGCTTACATAACATTGTATATAATTAACACAGTTCGGCACATGACAATTTGTGTAGCCTGCAGCAAAACCATAACAGCCTAAGTAGGTCATAACTGATTTGGTTAACTGTCATTAAGGTGGCATCGTGAGTGTTTTCTGTGATTGTATTGAGGCCCAGAGCTCAGTCTGGGGAATTTGCAATACTGTAGTGCCAAGGTTTATGGTTCATTTGGTTCCTATTCTGAAAGATTGATCAGTTATTAGCAGGGTGTTGGTAGGGGGGGGGGGGGGACTTGCCCAGGGTCCCAGAGACACTAGAACACCAATGTGCAGGACTACAATTCCCATTAGCCACTGCAGCTCATCTGATCCTGACACTTACATTACCCTGCTTGACATTTTGGTTTAATGAACCCATTACAACACTTGTGCAGCACACATTATCCAGTATTTTGTTGTCGTCATTTGTCACTGTCTCATATTGATGTGTTCTACATGTTACTATGCCTCACTGCTCCTTATAATTGTTTCATCCAGATGGAGTTTATTTACAGTAAACACAAAGCCTGTGAACACACAAAGTCCACGAAACAATCCACTATCATTAATGATTATAAGTTTATTACAGTGTATGGGCACTACAGTTTGGCGACACCTGGCCCCTGAGCATTCCATTCCAAAACCATGAGCTTAAGTTGGGAGTTTTTCGCATGTTGCTGTTATAACAAGTTGCAATCGTCTAGGAAGGTTTTTCACTAGAGTTTGAAGTATGGCTGTGAAGAATTGAGCCAGGGGGGATTGAGGTCAGGCACTGATGTTGGGCAAGGAGGTCTGGCGTGTAGTCATCATTTCAGTTCATCTCAAAGATATTCAGTGGGTTAAGGTCAGGGCTCTGTGCAGGTCACTTGAGTTCTTCCACTCCAACCTTAATAGACCATGTAGTAATGTAGTAATTGCAGTAAAGGGAAACTGCCATGCCACAGCATACAAAGGCATTCTACACAATAATGCATTTCCACATAATTTAAGGAAGAACATTAATGATGGAATGATGATCAGATGGAATGATGGTCAGATATTTACATGCATTTAGTCATATTGTGTGTGTGTGTGTGTGTGTGTGTTTTTAACAGTTAAGGGCCAGGTTTATAGGTTAAAAAACTATGGTGTGTATCTTTGATTGATGTACAGTAAATGCTACCTTAAACTGTTTTAAAGAAACCACTTGCACTGCACCACATTCCAGCCGTTCCTCCAGCACTGCTAGACAGGAGCCACCATTTCTCAGGGATCGAGTAAGAAATGCATCCATCCATCCGTGGTGGAATGAACTTCCTCAAAATGTCTGTACAACTGAGTCACTGGCAATCTTTAAACAATGTCTAAACGACGTCTCTTTGGCTGCTGCTCTTCCTAGTCAGTAAGCTGGTGATCCAGTGTGAGGATATACTGATCAATGGAGACTTGATTCGGATAAGAGTATCTGCCAAATGCTGTAAATGCAAAGGTATTATTTACTGTTGCTGGAGAAAATGTCCATGTTCATGATGGGGTTAAGGACAGTTTACAGACTTTCCAAGAAGACTTCCAGCATTGGACAGGCTTTTTTTTGTTGTTGTTGTTGTTGTTGTTGTCTTTCTTTTTTTTTCTAGTCAGAGGTCAGAAAATGGGTTTTATTTCAAATTTGATGCACCTTCAAGTACAGTGCATGCATTTTAAGTGCATTTAGTTATGAGTTGTAATAAGTCCTAAAACCTTGAAAAGTTTTCCAGTGGCTGGGTGCTGCTAATTCAAAAGCCAGAAAATATACTTATGCCTTTATGCCTGCGAATGTAAAAAAAAGTTCTAATATTAAACTAGACAAAATACAAAACTTTTAAACAACACTCAGCAATGTGATTCTTTTGTTGAGTCATCAGGAGTGGGTTTGATCAGAGGGTTCATTAACATGTAACACTAGCTGAAATGTTAGTTTGTGTTAAAAGGTTGAAGCTAAAATAATCTGTTCAGCTTTAATGTAATCAGTGATATTGTTATTTCAGGTTGAAGCTCATGTACATGTCTGTCTGTAACTAAGATAAACCCCTCAATTTTGTTCAAGTGTAATTTCACAAAATTTAGTTTGAGAGTGGATCACAGATGAGAAATCCAAAAAGTAGATCAGACGAAGTTTCGTCTTATAACGACTCACTTATATCACTTCAGCGCTGTTATTTCAGCTGTGAAAATATGAACTAATCCCGGGAAAAAAATTTCAGTTTAGCTTTTCTAAATAATATATATTGTTGCATGTATTTGTTTAAACTGACAGAAAATTCTCTGAGACTGATTTCTGGCCCTCCAATGTAAGAAACGCAAAGATATCATTGGAAGAGCGAGTTCTGACCAATGTACAGATAAAACCTCTCTTTTATTTAAATAAATGTAAAGCAAGCAACTGATTTTTACATTGGTTCAGAATGTTTTTTAGTTTATATTAACAGAAAAAGATTACCAAAAGCAAAAAGAGATAGATGGATAGCGTTGCTAGGCAACACTCAGAATGACTGACAGCACACATTAATTGCACTAATGG
The DNA here is from genome assembly GCA_011419295.1 of Clarias macrocephalus. Classification (NCBI taxonomy): domain Eukaryota; kingdom Metazoa; phylum Chordata; class Actinopteri; order Siluriformes; family Clariidae; genus Clarias; species Clarias macrocephalus. The sequence continues at coordinate 24,686 of JAAGKR010000640.1, read as the reverse complement.
TTTCAGTGTAACCAGCTATTGCTAGATGTGGAATTTCATGTAGTGAAGACAAGTAGCGTGATGCAAACGGTGAAATGTACCAGTGCTGTTATACTAAATATTAGCACTCTTTGAACGTAAATAGCTCATGTAATAATAGCTCGTGGCCTCACTGTATGTAATTCTTGGTCTTGTTAAGCCTCCGTGTCACCTCCGAGGCTCTGTAGAGAAGAGAACCAACAGAGGGGACGAGAAACCTGATAAGGAGCTGAAATTGAATCAGGGTTGGACTTCACTCACACTCCAGGAGGACAAGACATCTAATTACCCCACCCCCTACTTCACTGATCACAAATCATTCATTTCTTCATTAGGGGACCGAATCTTGGCACAATTATCAGCCGTGACCCCCGCAGGGAAAATTACAACCGAACGCATTAAGTTCTCGCTGATACTCGAGACAAATGGCCGAACTGAGCGTCTTTCTAAACCCTACCTGGTCTCTGAGCTCAAATCCGCTGCTGATCGTCATTGCCAGAGAGTGTTTGGACAGTCTGAGCTGTCTTTAATTGTGGCTGTAAATCAGTTGCTTGGCATGGAGTGTCCCTTGAGTGTATTTGCACATGGCAGACTTCCTGAGCAGCCCAAATGAGAGACACGGGTAGTTTGGGCTAGAGGAGCTTAAGCAGCCAGACTCTCGCCACTAAATCGATTGAAAAATTATTTTTATAGTCCGCTCAGAGCCTTGCATTTTTGTGCCAGTCGATGTAATAAGAGAGGAAGTAATAAAGGCAGTTTATTGGACAATTGTACAGATTAGCGTGAGGGGATGTAAGTTTATGAAACATAACGCAGTTCACAATAGAGCGCTCAAAGTCAAATACAAACAAAAAAACAGACATTTTCTAATTGCAGATGGACTACTTGGCAGAGGTTTTTGTCGACGTCACATTTGATGACATAAACTATTGTAACACCGTTAGGTACCGTAGGTAGGTTGGTACCACTTTAATGTAGCTTAGCTGAAATGCAGCTTAGCATCTACCAGAAGTGCAAATAGTATTTATATACTGAATATATGACTATACTTATTTTACTGTAAATACTGTATATTTTACAATATATTCTGCAACATGGCTGTGCAGTGGGTATATCCAGTAACTACAGAATAGCTAATGCTATGATGTGGAAAAGGGGATCTAAGCAAAAGTATAGCAGGTACTGTAATGTCCATTACCATAACAGTTGACAGGACCTAAATATATGTCTACTTGTGTATATATTAAGAGATCTGGTGCGAATGTTCCTTTACCTTCTCTTGGATGGAAAAAGATCAAAGGGTTCGGACTTGGGTGGGAGGAGTCTCTGATACTTCTGTGTGTTTTCTGTTTATTGACAAATAAACCAATTATTTATAATAAAAACATTTAACATTTTAAATTCGAACCCGGAACAACTTTAAAATCACCCCTTTTTTTAATGGAATAAAACATGTCAATATTAATAGAATGGTATACAGTTTAATGCAAAAAAAATAAAATAAATAAAAGTTCAGCCTCAACAACCACAATGGCATCAGTGTTGTACCGATCAGCATGGACGTTGAAGCATTGGAAGCACAGATTGATGTAATTGTTATTTGAGCGTAAAGACGAATGCCTTCATGCTCCTGTCAGTTTTGATTAAAGATTATTTTCCAGAAAACTTGTTTTTCTCCACCAGTCAATGACATCATCATCATCACCACCAGTATCACGACTGCAGCCAGCGGCCCTGATGAGTCGGTCCCGGTGAGAGAAGAACATTTACAGCAGATCTTCTCTGAGTTATTCAGAGACACACCGTCGGCCTTCACGTCCTTGTTTCTTTTTTAACATTCATTCAACATTCCAAATGCTTTCTGCTTTCTCCATGGCAACCTCATGTTATTCACCGTGCTCTCTCTTTGTGTTACATAAACTAAACAAGGCCACCGGGCGAAGCTGAGAGCAGTGCAAACGCCGCAGTGGTTAGTGTGGCTACCGGGAAACTTGACCTTGTGGAACTATGGGGAAATGAAGTGCACAGAGTGTGAAGTACTATCATGCAGAAGCAGATCTCTCGTATCTCCCACGGTCATGCCGATCTGCTGTTTAGCTCAATTTGGTTTCTCTGAACATCACATAAAAGCACTTGGCAAATGTCAAGTGCTCGCTGTAAAAAGTAGAAAACAAATGAGTAAAACACACTGTACTTACCATCCGAATGTGGTTCACGCTAGGAAGCGACCAAAGAGAGAAGCAATAATTCACGTCCATGTGCGTGCATGACCTGTTGACTAGAGTTCAGTGACAGCAGCAAAGTGACAATGCAGCGAATGAACTGCATTTTCTGAATTCTGTGCAAATAAGATATAATGCTATAAAAAGACAAATCCGCAGGCTTGGCTCCTATAGCGTGTGGGGGGTCAATGTTAACTAAATTCCCCACTCACAACAAATAGTTCTATTTACAGCTCCTTGTTGTTTTTATGAGAGGTCAGAGGGGACACTTTCGAACTCCCAGGAAGGCTATGGAAGCTCAAATAAACCCTCTTTTGTTCACCATGTTGAGCAGAAATCATTTTGGAACCCGCAACATAGCAAACCTTGGGAAGCAGGACTTCCCTTCACTTAGCCAAGAACAGGTAGCTTTTTTTTGTTGTTGTTGTTGTTGTCTTTTTTAAAAATCATTATTCTCTGACGGACACGGCTGTCTATAACAAAGTGTTTCATTTGAAAGCCCCTCTATAACCTCGTTTTAGAAGCTTTAAACCTCCACGTTCCGAGCAAAGCGCGAAGCAGAGCCACTCAACCATGAAGCGGTTTAAATGTGTTCAGAAGGTTTTTGGAGAATGTTGAAGCCAAGAAAAAGAAGATTACATTCTGTTACTACCATTCCAGTGATTTATAGGTTATTTATAGGTTTCGCGATGGGTAACATGACTGCATCACAGCCATGCTGATAACCAGCACAACAGCACTCCTGCTTGTGTGATATAGCTAAATTAGCACATTTTATACATGCAACAGACATTCAAGAACAAATAAATGTGTGATTTCAATTTGGGGAATCAGTGTAGAGCTCACAAATCAATAGGGGAGTTATTTTGAGGTGAGTCATTTCCGCCTCTTGTTAGGGTTCCCCCACCTGCCAAAATCCCACTAACCAATATACAGCTTATAAAGACAACATTTACACCAAACTTATCTCTTTCTCTCCTTCTCTCTCTTTCACTCTCACACACACACACACACACACAACAACATCATGGAGTTCTTCATCATGTTTATTGGCCTTGATGCAGGATTAGAAGCACACAGTACAAGATTAGCATTGCAGGAGGCAAAGACAAAGTCGCCTCACACCAAGTATTACTCTGAAGAAACGAACAGCACATTCCACACTGAGTAACGCATGCAGTAATTTACAGTGCTCGCAAAACGGAGATCGTGACGCCCGTCTCAAATCTCAAAACCCGCACAAAGACTGGAGATTTCTTAGAAAAGATCTGGTTAAGCAGTAAAATGATTTCCACAATCCAGTAAGTAGACTCGGCATGGCCCTTAGGGACAGGGAGAAAAACACGTCTTATTTCCTCGTTTCAGGAATGCATTCTGACCTTTAACCTTATCGATGTTTAATGTGTGAGCCAAGAAGAGTTTGTTTTAATGGACTGTTGATTTCATACACCATGGTTCTGCACGGATCTCAGCGACTCTCTGCCGTCGGCTTGGGGCTTGGGGTTGGTGTGTGTGTGTGTGTGTGTGTGTGTGCAAAATTATTCATGGAGGATCAGGACCACTGCCACAGAAATGATCCAGTGCCTGAGCAACACAACCCATTAATAATGAAGAAATCAAAGAAAAACCTAAGTAAAAAAAGATCCAATAAATAAATAAATAAATATATCAATAAAAACATAAAATATAAATACATGAAATATAAAATAAATAAATACATATAAATTCATAATGCAAATAAATAAATTGGCAAATAATTCTTGTGATATAAAATGCACTTTACGTTACAAGAGCTTTCATTTAAATCTCCGCATTTTTTTTTTACATTTTTTTATTACATATCATTTACCAGCATAGCAAGATCATTAAATGTGTTGCCTCAGTAATGAATAATTAATCATATACATACAGAACATCGTCCACCTGCCATTATTTACAGTACATTGATCCGGTTGCGTACGTACTGCATTATGTACGAAGCTGCATTAAACCCCATGAGCCTGGGAAATGAAAGTGAAGTGACAAGCTGCAGTCAGTGTTGCTCCACTGTTCATGCACAGTTATACATGTGATCTTATGGTTCATCATCTGAAATGTGCGAACTTAAAGAGCTTCAGGCTTGGTGGAAGTCGGCAGAGGTTTTTCTATGTACATAAGCAAAAAATGTGCATTATAATCACAAAATCTTTTTGTTGTTGTTGTTGTTGTTGTTGTTGTTGTTGTTTTGGTAGCAGTAGTTTGCCATCTGGACCGCCAGCAAGAGACAATGATCATGTAGAACGTTTAGATTCTGCCTTATGACTCTGTATGACTATATACATATCCAAGTAAAGAGATCAATAGGAATATGAGATGTGACGACGGCTCACGCCAGCACTGCGTTGGGCTTAAAAATGTTACAAATGATTTGGTTGATTTTCTATGAAAAAATCAAACGTTTACTCCATTTATTCATATTTCAAATCATTTGTACAAACAGGACAATCAAATACTAGATCGTTACTAGAATCGTGAAATCGTATGTCTGGATGGATAAATCCTTTTTAAGAAAACCTGGGCATTGAGTTTTTTTTCCTCTAAATTGCACTGGGACATTTAAAGTAAGAGCATCTCCCGCTTTCAAAAAGATTCATTTCCATTCCAGTCTCACATTTCCATCTGAATAACACCCTTGATGGTTTTACTGAGACATTTACGTTTACGTTCGCTTTAAAGTGGTTCAATGGGATTTCTCTACAAGCCTAGGTGAAATTCTTCACAAAACCTGAATTGAATCATTTTTTCATAACAGACCAGTGTCCATGAGTCCATTTTAGACACTGTTACTGTGTTGGATGATAAAATAAAATATGTTCAGTTATTATTAGGAGTGTAAACTGATACGATTTGATATTTTACAATTAAAGATTTTATTCAAAATCATCTACGATATATTACAATACTATTTTGACTCATAGGCAATAGTTTGATTATACCACTGAATCTTTTACAATACTATAAGCACCGGTTAGCACTGTTGCCTCGCACCTCCAGGGTTGAGGGTTCGAGTCCCGCCTCCAGAGATTACATGTTCTCCTTACTGCTTAGTGGGTTTCCTCCCATAGTCTAAAGACATGTAGATTAGGATAAACAGCCTTTCCAAATTGAATGTCGACTGTGTGGGTGCTTGTGCCCTGCACCCCGTCCAGGGTGTACTACGTCTAGTGCCCCCTTGTGATAGGCTCCAGGCCTCCTGTGTCTCTGTACAGTTTAGGTGGTATCGAGCGAGTGAGTAGGTGACCAAAATAAGTTCCAAAATCGGTAAATGGAGGATGGGGATCATATAGAGTAGACTATTTGAAGGCAAATCACGTCGCCAGCCTATTTACACATAACCTACTTTTTCCACACCAGTTGTCTAATGATCAATTTGTGATTCTCACCTCAATCCATTTCATTCCTGGCCATGTAAATCAATGAATCGATCCAACTGTTTCACAGAGAGGTGTTACTGAATTTTTGATATAATGACAATTCTAATGGTATTAAAATGCTTTTTGGCTATTTTACCTTATACTACAATGCCAAGTTTAATTAAACAATTAATTTGCTAAAAGGTCATATTCATATTTGGTGGCTTAAGTCTAAAAGTTATGTAAATACTCATGCAGGGAAAGTCACGGATATTCTAAGACTGATGTCTATTATTCCAACCTCTTTATTCAGACTATTAAAACTACCTGCATGTATGAGTGGTGTTCAAGTCAAACTGGGACTTTGGCAATCCAGAGCACAATGTTATCCGAGCACTAGTGAAACACTGAGATAAGGGCCTTAGTGTAGAAGGGGATTCTACAGAAAAGTGCTTTTTACTCTCACAACTGTGTTCTGTTATTCCTCACCATTAAAAGTTGTTTTTTATTTATTTATTTTTTTTATTAATGATGTCTAGACATCATCTTTAAACACAATGTAACCCTTATAAAACAGACATACTGAAGCGGGAAGTTACTTTTTGCTGTCAAAAATAATACAATGTAACATGCAAGCGTACATAAAAAAGTCTAACATGGATGATGTAATCTGTGCTACTTTCACATAACACTTCGAATAGAGCTTAAACCTGTAGTTCTGCCCGAAGTCTGAATAACGATGTGCGCAAACCCTGTCTATGCGTCCTTAACACTAATTTGTCTAGTATAGCATTGTTTCTATGGTAACAGCTCATTCACAGGGACTTGCATGGTAGATGCTCCACATGATGTAGGTCTTATAATGAACATATAAAAATGTCTCATTATTTAACAAAGAAAAACAGACCGTTTTCTATAAGGAGACTTTATAAACCATTATGTAAAGAGTCTCCAGTCAGTTCTTGGTAACAGTCAATAAACGTTCAGCCACGGGAAAATGTTGCATTATAGGATTTCTCGGGAAACGAGCTGTATTTATTCTTTTCTTTTTGGCTTATAAGCTAACAAGGGAAATTGAGGGAATGCTAAAACTTGTTTCATGGACGTTGCATAACATCAAACGGTATACTAGTTGGTAAAATGCACGAAGAAGAAAATAGAACTTTGTGCTCTAATAACAATAATTAGTACTTTATTAGTCCAAAAGGGAAATTGTAATTTTTGCATATTCCAGTTAGGAAGCTGGGGTCAGAGCGCATGGTCAGCCAGGTTACAGCGCCCCCTGGGGCAGATAGTGTTAAGGGCTCAACAGTGGCAACTCTGTGGTTTTCGGGGTTTGAAGCCCTGACCTTCCGATCAGAAACCCAGTAACCGACAGCCTTAGCCGTTTGAGCCCCTATAACCACTGCCCCTCCTATATATAATTCTCCTATAGTCGTAGAAGAATCGATTTCATCATTGATTATTTTTATATAACAGCTCATCATGCTTATACTTTACATAATTAATTTTGCTTATTATTACCTAAATACTTTCCCAAATATGGTCTTTGCTGTTGCATACCTTCAGTATTAATTGTTAAAGATGAATAATTAGTCCCTTTTCCTAACCCTACCACCTCTCTGAAGTCACTTATTACCATGCATAGAGTTTATTCACCAATTAAGTGAAACAATCAGCTCGGACTGACCTTTGGAATCCAGACGCTCACCCGATTCTATTAATAGACGGCTCCTGCTTATTCAGTCTGCTTATTCACAAAGAACCGTCTCCATTCACACAATTTCAGCTGAAAAGACACATTTCCTCCGCAACATATACAACAATATGAGCAGAGAAAAGAAGGAATGTCGAATTTGCTATTTGTAAATAATAATCCAATTGTAAACTTTTTATAGTCTTTCTCATGGACATATTGCATGCACACTGTGATCATCCTGATATTAGGGTATTAGTTTTGCACATACACATCAGTACTCAAAAAACAGGAGAATGGTTTGTCTGATGCTGTTTTATATGTCTATGTAGGATGAATCAATTGAATTAAGTTTCCAAAACCTAACGATGGTGTTCCAATTACGTGCTGGGATATGTTCATGTTTACACATAAACAGGAATCTGAAAGGTCCAATCTAGCACCCTAAACAAGTCCTTCAGTGTTCTAAAATAGACTTCAGTTAAGAGTCGAAGCCTTAATCGTCCAAAGAGCCCTTGAGGAGCCCTTTATTTCTAAGTGAAATGAAGTGAAACAGTAAAGTGCTTGAATTTCCTAAAGCGTTCCTGAAAGTTCGGTCTAAAATTCTGGCATCCAGAGATCGTGAGTAAGATTCCCGGATGGTGCTATTATCATCCGTCGCTGGGAGCCGAGAGAGAGAGAGAGAGAGAAAGAGAGAGAGGGAATTGGCTGTGCTCTCTCGGGGGAGATGGGGAGATGGCACACTCGCACTCCCACATCAATCATAGTGACACTAGCCAATCATGAGCTTACGCAAGGGGAAGGGATCAGATAGGGATTTCCTCCAAATGGGTTCCTGTAATAAGTCCTTATCATATTGTCTGGAGGAGATTAAAAAACAACTTTGATAAAATAACACAAATTCTCTGCTTTAAGAATCTAGCAAATAATAATAATAATAATAATAATAATAATAATAATAATAATAATCCTCAGTAAATCAGTGAACATTTTCCTTTGTCAGAACTGTATATCGTATGGAACAGCTAAATTCTGGAGGGAAGACCATGCATAAGCGACATCATCTTCCTATAAACTTTATTTCTCTAATATTAACAGAATTTCTCTGACATTACCTAACAGCCTCCTGCCTACTATTCAAAAACTCCTACCCAAGAGAAGTGCAGGCTCTGAGATCTCTCCCTTTTAATGTCGCTCTGTTGACAGCATGGACTGTACTCGCAAAATCATGAGTATATCACGGCAGCGAAGACGCAAAAAAATGATAAATGAATCTCAACAAAAATAATAATAATAAGATCCCAAAAGAGAGTCCTTCAGTACTGGACTGCCTTGTAAGGTTCCTCCATTCCTCCCACTGGACTGTTTTTTTCTGGGGATTTATGTATAGCAAGCGTTTATGGAAAGCTCGAATATGGAAAGTCAGAAAGGGCTTCAAAGATTTGAGTTCAGAGGAAAAGATTTTCTAAATTGTGTTAAGTTGCAAACAACATGCCTGGTTAAGAAGAAGAAGAAGAAAAAAAACATTATTAACGAGATCACAGACTTCAGACTCTTTCAACATAATGTGTTTTAAAAATTACAGCTTTGTGCATTTGGTTGTTTTTTTTTTTTTCTTCTTTTTTTGTTTTTTCAATCTTGCTATTATCTATTAGAGATGTTTATGCGCCCCATTAAAGATCCTTTTCAATCATGTATGGAGATGAGACAAAAAAAAAAGATCCGCACTCCGGTTATATTAAAGCTTCTGTTGGTCGTATCAGCGTTTTCCATTCAAGTCTCCCCAGTCACTGCTGTGCAGGTGTGAACATGTTACACCAGTTCATTTGGTAAGGGTGTTCTTTCACCTCTTTGGTCCCCTGAAAGCAGCCCTGTGAGGGCGAAGATTCACTTCTGCTTTTGTCTTTTCTAAAGGTTTATTAAAATAAATTCTATAGCCAGAGTGCAGATCTTGCAGATTTTGACTCACCCCTATGTGTGTGTGTGTATATATATATATATATATATATATATATATATATATATATATATATATATATAT
>JAAGKR010000640.1:1071-15297 GCA_011419295.1 Clarias macrocephalus | reverse complement strand
TTTTTGTTTTTTCAATCTTGCTATTATCTATTAGAGATGTTTATGCGCCCCATTAAAGATCCTTTTCAATCATGTATGGAGATGAGACAAAAAAAAAAAGATCCGCACTCCGGTTATATTAAAGCTTCTGTTGGTCGTATCAGCGTTTTCCATTCAAGTCTCCCCAGTCACTGCTGTGCAGGTGTGAACATGTTACACCAGTTCATTTGGTAAGGGTGTTCTTTCACTTCTTTGGTCCCCTGAAAGCAGCCCTGTGAGGGCGAAGATTCACTTCTGATGAAGAAGTGAAGACAGCAGTGATGAAAGCTTGTTGACAGCTGGACAACGTGTATTGAAAAGTAAGAAGATTATGTCAAAAATTGCTGCTTTTGTCTTTTCTAAAGGTTTATTAAAATAAATTCTATAGCCAGAGTGCAGATCTTGCAGATTTTGACTCACCCCTATGTGTGTGTGTATATATATATATATATATATATATATATATATATATATATATATATATATATATATTCAGGTGTTTCAGAAATTACAGAAATATTTTCTAAATCGTGTTAAGTTTCAAACTACATGCCAGGTTAAGAAGAAGAAGGAAAAAAAACATTAACATCTATTTCAACATGACCCTCAACCCCATCGAGCACATTTGGGATGAGCTGGGACAGAGACTGTGAGCCAGGCCTTCTGGTCCCACATCAGTACCTGACCTCATAAAAGCTATACAGGATGAAGGGGCACAGATTTCCACCGAAACACACCAAACTCTTGTGGACAGCTTTTCAAGAAGAGTGGAAGCTGTTACAGTTGCAAAAAGAGGACCAACTCCATATTGAAGTATATGTATTGAGAGACAATGTCTTTGCAGGTTTGGCCAAATACTTTAGTCCATATAGGGTATATATACTGTATATCTATTTCTTTCCGTCTTTGGGACTATTTTTTGTCTCAGACATTCCGCTTTGCTAACCAGTGGTCTCTAGAAAATATGCAGAGTATTAAGGATTATATGGGAAGTGAAGCTGATTTCTTTCTAGTCAGGACTGTATGTGGATACATGCAGCCTGTCAGTGACGGTCTTTAGTCGCTCATGTGATTATAGATTGTGGGTCAAGTGAAGCAGCCCCTAGATTTCATGTGGATCAAGCTTTATATAACGTTAAGCCTGCTTTGCTGGCGCATCCATAACACATCGTTAGTAGTACGAGAGTGTAATAAACAAAAACAGGGCGGATCGTCCAATTAAAGTATAAATTACATATTTCATGTGGTTTGAAATATAAAGCTGGCTAATAGAAAGTGTAACTACTCTGTTTTTAATGTTTTCCTGTGTAGATGTTATAGTTTTATGCCTATGATAAGATACTATGCTAGTGGCCCCATCCATACTGCTTTCATAAAAGTAATGCAGAGTTATAGTTCTCATGACCAGCCATCACTGGTTATACCTTTATACGTTTCAAGTAACGATCGTGATTGTCCATTTCACCCCCCCACACACATAATCCTGTCCACTGTTGCTGAAAGCAGGGTGGTGAAAGGCCAGCGAGAAGGCTTGAGGAAAAAAATCAGGAGCAAAGTAGATAAGCACAGTGGGCAGGCAGGCTAAGAACACACTGAAAAGGTCCTGCAAGGCACAGGATTAAAAAAATAATAATAAAATCAGTTTTAAGAATTAAGAGATGGACTTGGCAGAAGAGTTGCAGAGAGCTGGCAGGGGGTCAGAGATCTGACACTGTGGTGGGAAGGTTTGTACGAAGATTCCAGCAAAGATATTGAAGATGTGGGCATGATGCCAAGCACGGGACACGATCCAAGAAGAACTAATCCTCCTTCTGTGCAAACGTGTTATGTATACACAGTGAAATGTGGAATGGAAATGTAGTGTTTGTGGAGTATGGATGTCCTCGGATCTCGCACTCGGAGTCGTGAAGGGACTGATCGCGGGTCAGGACTTGGGTAGACGTGTTAATCTGGGGTGTTGGCGACGGAGCTGGGCGTCGAGTCTAAAACTGGATTCATGGGAGGAATGGCCTTATGGCTGAAGTACTCGACGACCTGCTTGGGCACTTCGGCCAAGACGCACTTCGCCAGGGCTGCAGGAGACGCCTGAAAAATAAGCACAGAGATTTGGGCTCCATGTTTATTAGGCCCAACCAACACATCAATCAATTTTAAGATGCTGCTCGTCATGGTGTTGAGAACCCAGAAAGCATAAAATCCTCTGTCTTAAAGACGGAAAACATACATGCAGCTTTGGATGGTACAAACTGCTAACGCTGGAAACTTAGCAACAAACATACATTTCCTTACTTATACAATTTAACTGTGTAGAGCAACAGATGTACTATATTCAGCAGCTTGTTGTGCACTTTGTATTTCAGTAACTTCCCAGCGGGAATCTTTGGTTGTCAAAAGATTGTGGCGACATTAATTTGGCAATGTTACTGCCGTCGAGATAACACTGGTATTTCTGCATCACTGTCTGGTTTGGGAATTGTACCATCTCAGACCACAAGACCCTACAGCGCATAGTGAGGACAGCCGAGAAGATCATCGTTTCTCTCTTGCCTCTATCACGAATATCGACACCACACGCTGCATCTGCAAAGCCACCAGCATTGCAGCTGTCCATAAACACCCTTTATACGTACACACCCATCACCCTCCTGAACATCTGCAAAGATGCGATTCGGATCCTCACATCCAGGGTCTGTCTTAGCTACTTTTGATCATTTATGTTGGATGTAGTACAGTGGACCTGGAGGAACATTGTTTTGTTGTTGTTACTGTTAGTCTTTCGGCTGCTCCCGTCGAGGGGTCGCCACAAAACAACACTGACTGCATGACGACAGGATAACAAACGCTTAAGACACACCATGATGGGTGACATGAGGTACATGTGGGAACTGTGTGTGGGAAGCTGTTGTGTCCGTCCTAATCTCCGATTGGAATTCTAAACCTCGTTAGTAGAAACTAACAGGACCATGCATGTGGCCAGATGTTGAGCGAGTGAATGTTAATCCATAAATGCTCCAGGTCACGATTTTCATGTTGTGTTTGGGTTTTTCATTTAGTCAACATTATCTCAATATCATTCTATCAAAATCATTCTAACTTTCAAAATTAATGCTGTCCAGATGGTGGATGTCATCAGAAGGTCATTACAAAACCAATTACAATGGTCATCCGTTTGGGTTCCTGCTGGGTTAGAAGGACCAGAGCGTCTCATTTCATATCATTTGGATTTTATTTTTATTAGTGCACTTATTTATCCTCCTGAAACTGGACTCTACACTTATGCACGCTGTAATTTCTCCTCATGGTTTCTCTTTATTAGCACCCGATTACTATCAACTTTATCGATTTCTTCAAACAGAAGTACATTTGGAAAAATGTAATATTACCCAACAGTCCTACAAGGATATACTGTATGGACAAAGGGGTTGGAAGAAAGTGACATGTCTTCATATATACAGATGCTCAGGTCTCATGAGATCTAAACAAAGCAGTCTAAAATTATGACTGTAAACACATTAAAATCACACACACAGCAAACCCATTAAAAAAACCCTACGAGGGAAAAGCGGGAGCTCGAATTTACATTTAGTTTAAATCTCAGGCAAAAAAAAACTGAGGTTAGAAAGCATTTAAGCGTTTAAGCCTCACTGCTCAACGTTTAATTGATTTCGTCTGGCTGCAGACACAAAACCGGAGAAAACCTCTTCTACGGGGGAAAGCTGTGCAGCTCCATTAGCTTCTTCTGCTCAGTCCGCGCGACCCCTTTAGCCTGCCTGCCTGATTTGAAGTGAGTGCAGTGCTCTTTCAGAAATGCATCAGAGGACACGTGAAAATCTTAAATGTCAAAAAAGATATAAAAAGGCCTTCAATTTGTCTCCATATTAATCACGCTGCCGAGGTTCAAAGATCTAAGATTAGAGACTCACCGTTTTAAAGTCTCTGAAGGGCACAAATTGGACAATGTCTCTCAGGACAGGTTCTCCTTTAGGAGAGCGCAGGACACCGTCATCCCCGTCCAGGATCTGCATGTCAGTGAAGTCGGCGTTCCCCACACCCACGATGATGATCGACAGAGGCTGGTAGGAGGCGCGCACGATAGCCTCTCGCGTGTCCGCCATGTCGGTCACCACGCCATCCGTCAGGATCAGCAAGATGTGGTATTTCTAGTAAAGAGGACATCAAGCTGACGGTCAACGTGCTAAAAGGAGAGGTGATGGATAGGATTCCTATGAGGTCTAGACAGTCGTTTGATTTTTTTTTTTTCTGTACAATTAGAGCTGACATACTGAAACACAATCAGTGTAGGTGATCCCTGCAATTCAATAATAAATGAAGACCATCACAAGGACATGATGGTTGGAAAACAGCTAAAATGAGCCGGTACATCGTAATCTCAGAAAAAAGAAAGAAAAAGTCAAAGGATAAACATTTAACCTTGCAGCATGTAACGTTTAGTGTCTAATTAAATTTTATTTTTTTGTAATAGGTAATTAGTAAAATCAGTTGATATGAAAATCCTGAAGCTCTATACAATACTAGGAAAAAAAGATGTCCTCAGCTCTCATCTTTCTTGACCTGTAAACAATGCGTACTTGAATCACCAAATCCTCATCTCCACTTGTGACTACTTAGGCACTGGGATTTGGTTTTCTTCCTATCTAAAGGTTTGATCGTACCACAGAGGTTACATTTTATTTCACACTATGACACCCAGCGTTCTTTAGCGCTCAGTTGTTTTTGTACGTCCCTGTTCTTTTGCTGTCGGTCATCACTCTGGTTGTGTGTAATCTGCTCAGCTTTGCTTTTCTTTTCTGTTCCTTTATACACCATCACCAAGTCTCTTAGAACGCATTAGCCTTCCTTCCTTCCTTCTGGATAAAGATACATCTTGAAGAACTCAACAAAGCAAGTCTGATGTAATCTCTCTTGCGACTGATACTGTCCATCCAACACCCACACACAGCTTAGAAAATTGGTTCTTGAGTTTGACTTCATATGATACAACACCAGAAGAATGAAATTCTCACACAAGTAGCACTCATTCACTTTCTCTAGGAGGTGCCTGGAGCCTATCCCAGGGGACCAGGGGGCCAAACCAACACAGGGCACATACACACACACACACACACACACACACACACACACACACACACTGCGGGCAATTTGGGAACAGCGATTAGCCTAATCTGCATGTATTTGGACTTTGGGAGAAAACCGGAGTACAGGGAGAACATGCAAAGTCCATGCAGACAGTCCTGAGGCAGGGATCAAAACCCTGGAGGTGCAAGGTGAGGCGACAGTGCCACCCGCTACCCACGACGCCAGCATTCCGCCCACACAAATAGCAGGCATTTTCCAATACCAGTCCACTTGCTTGTCCCTTTTTACCTCCTAAAGGTCTCCCTGCTTTTGAGATGACATCATAGTTTCCTGTTTTTGCAAGAAAAAGATAATTCACTGTCCCTAGTTCAGAGCTACTGTATCCTACTCGACAAACCCACTCACTAAATCAAATCTTCACTTGCTGGCCATCTTGATGTTCACCAGCAGAACAATGAGCTTTAAACATTTGCGCTTCTGTGGAGCTCTAAATCACTGTCCTTCGAGTAGCATCTCTTCGCTCAGTGGCCATTTTGGAAACAATCTCTGGTAACTAGGTAAAACTTTTCAGTTTTCCTCTGGCCAGAGTCCTAAACCTGAAATGCCTTATAAAAAAATAACAATAATAATTAATAAACAATTAAAAATCAGGTTCCCTTCCTTCCTGTGATTGCACATTTCTCAATAACTACCAAAAACAGAGGAACCATCCCAAATGTAAGGTTGCAGGAATGGCATCATTGTAGAAAACATTTCATAAACAAGCAAGAGCAAAACAAGGAACGTAAATGGTACGACTGATCAAACTAACTAGAAACACCTGTGACTGTGAACAGAAAAGCTACAAACACCCACGTCAATATAAAAGTCCCTACAACACAACAAATCAGTTCAATTCAGTTTTATTTATGTAGTGCTTTTAACAATGGTCATTGTCGCGATGCAGCTTTACGGAATAGAAACGAGTTTGCAAAGTGTGCAGAAATGATCCGATTGTCCCTGATGAGCAAGCAGAGGCCGATGGTAGCAAGGGGGAAAAAAACTGAAATATAGGCAATAGGAAGAAACCTTGACTCAACATCCTCATTTGAGTGATGTGCAGATAATATGATTGTGAACAGTGAGTCAGTTTTAGGAGAGTTACATATAGTTGAGAATAAGTAGTGGCTGAGGGACCAAGAATCCCAACCATGTCCCCAGGCATCAATGAGGTGTCAATGCAGCATATGGCTTTAGGAACATAGAGTTTCCAGCTAACTGGAATTATTGTCCTTTAATTTTCCACAAGAAATGTAGGAGTTTACACGAGACCATGTGAGGGTATGGATGCCGGAGTTCAATCAAATGCAAAGTAACGTTAGTATAAAAATTAACGCTTGCTACCTTAGCATTTTAACTAAGCTAAAGCTAGACCTAGCTAGCTTGTGGTAACTGTGGTAAATGGACATGTTCAGACCAACAGTTCCACCCAGTTATGGATTAACCGGGGTTTAGGTGGAGTCAGAGTCTGCCAAGATGGTGATGACCAAAGCTCCCACCATTGAGCTTCAAAACAACTCTTCCTACAAACAACCTACAGTATGGGTGACATCATGAAGTTTTGGTCAAGTTCTTTCTGTATAGTCTATTGTTACTGCATCACTCCAATTCTCCTACTCTTTCCAGTATAGGCTTTGGATGCACCATGCCCCTGACCATAATAAAGATTTTAGGTCTGCAACTTGAACTTATTTCTAGAACTGTTTTTTTTTTAAACCATATGGACCATATAGGTTCAGTTTAAAGTTCAATGTATGGCACAGTGGCTTAGTGGTTAGCACTGTCGCTTTGCAACTCCATGGTCAAGGGTTCGTTCCTGCCTTGTGTCTGTGTGCATGGGGTTTACATGTTCTCCTGGGCTTGATGGGTTTCCTCTGGGTAGTCTGGTTGCAGATTAGGCTAATTCTCCTTCTTCTGTCTTCTCCCATTAAGGGTCGCTACAGCAGACCATTTGCCTCCATCTCTACTACATCTTCACTTGTTTCTACAACCTCCTGCATGTTCTCCCTCACCTCATCCATAAACCTCCGCTTGAGCCATCCTCTTTTCCTCCTGCCTGGGTGCTCCGTCTGCTTTCTGTTGCAACAACCAGTGTAGTCTTAGTGTCAGTCCCAAGCCTGAATAAATGAGGACAGGTGGGCGTTCACATAAACCGTGTGCCAAATCAATACGCAGATTAGGCTAGTTGGTGTTCCCAAATTAGCCATAGTGTGTGAATGTGCCCTGTAATGGATTGGCACCGCATCCAGGGCGTACCCCGTCTCGTGTCCTAAGTCTCCTGGGATAGGCTCCAGGCCCCCTGCGAGCCTGTATCCAGGACTAAGCGTTATAGACGATGAGTGAGTGATGAGTAAGAGGGTAAGTTGGAATGCGAAACATTTCTAAAGTAGTGTTGGGAAAGTGGGAGAAGATGAACCCGCAGAAACTCACAGATGCATCTTTAATAGGCTCCTTTCCCGCTGCTTGCTTTCCTATTCTGCTGATTATAGGAGCCACATTAGTTGGTCCGTAGAGCTGGATCTTGGGTAGGCAGTTCTGGTAAGCTTCTACCACCCCCTGAATCTCTGATTAGACACAAGAAAGAGGTGCAGAGTTAACAGCTGGAGCCTGTCTCAGTGTCACAGACTTCGAGACAGCAGATTTTAGCATTAACCCAATAGGAAAAAGAGGTGTTCTTTTAAGCCACAAGCCCAAAAAAAAAAAGATGTCTCCCTTCTGCTTTTCTAACCGTGAAAAGAGGTTTCGAAAAGAAAAAGAAAAGCCAGTGAAAAGAGGTCAGTTCGGCTCTTTGAAGATGTTCTCTTCTTCAGCCAATGAGACTCATTCTGCCAAAGAATTCATGTGAACTGACTGAAAAACATACAAAAAATAATGTTCCAAAGACGTGCCTCTTGAGGAAGATGCTCTAGAGTAACTGTAGGCCTTGATCTTTTCATCCTGAGCATTAACCGTTTCCAGTGTCTCACTGATGAGGGCCTTGTTTTTGTCTTACCTTCACATTCATCATCATCTGGATTGAAATTGATGGCAAAGTCATGTGACACCTGAAATACAGACAGAACAAAATATGGTTAAACCTTGACAGTTGAACCAGGTTTGCTTTACGCCATGCATTTTAAGGTCACCGCAGTAGTGAACAGAAACATGCCTTAAAAAAGCCAACTGCAAGCGAAATCACATGCTCTATTTTTTAAAGCTTTTTTAGCTTGCCTGTAGGCTTTAGAAAAATCTGCAACCACTGCAAGAACTAATGCCTCATGCTACTATAATATTACACCCCCTTCCTTACAGCTTTTCTATCACAAATGACAACTATAGAGAGGGAGAAGCTTAATAGGACATATTATACTAAGGCTCCTAAGCATAAGATCGATAGATTTTGATTATTTATATACAGAAATATGAGTTCATGTCATATATAGGACACGGTAACCTTTAAGTCTGAAGCATAGTAATGAGATATATTTTAATTTCACACAGGGGCTAATCATGTCATACAGTATCTATAAATATCTGCACTACAAATAATTTTGCCTTTTGTACTCGGTGGTTTGTGGGATTCATACAGTAGGTGGGTCTCATAATGAATCGCAGAGTCTAAAATGTGCCGAGTTCCTGGTTAAGTGCTAAGGAAAATCCGCTAAAATGGCTACACTCTAAGAGATACTAAATTCTCTTACATACGCTGTCTGGCCAAAAACTGGGTTCAATCCGGAAGGTTAGTCCTGAACCGTCAGCTTTGTAGAAGAAATGTGGACGGGAAATAAATCATGAGTTGCGATCACTTAAACACTTGGTGAAGTTGCAGGGGGAAAAAATCAACAGTAAACACCAGACCTATGTTTAATATTAGAAAAGAGAGCATTTCTGTATAAACACACAATGTGATGAGAGCTCACAGGATTGTGTGTCCATAAGAAAACCACTTATTAATGACACTAATGAGAATATTTTTTTTTTCTAGGGATCATATAGATTAGACTTTGGAGTGATGGACAGCGGTCATGTGATCCGATGAGTCCAGATTGAGCCTATTCCAGAGTGATGGGCGTGTCAGGGTAAGAAGGACAGAGCACGAGGCGATGCTCCCATCATGCAAGTCCCTGGAGGCAACGTTATGATCTGGGGTTGCTTCAGTCGCTCAGGTCGAGACTCAGCACAAAATGAAGTCAGCTGACGACCTGAATGTACTGAATGACCAAGTTATCACAGCTATGGAGTTTTTCTTTCCTGATAGCGCTGATATATTCAAGGACTCAGAGTGAGAAAGGTGGCTCTGGGAGCATGAGGAATCATTTACACACATGAACTGGACATCACACTGTGTGCTGCAATTAAAGCTAAAAGTGACTGAATGAAATTTTAGAGGGTGCAACTTTTTTTTTTTTGGGACCAGACAGTTTGTGTACATTTCATAAATCCCTTCCAATCCAATTCCTTTTACTCATTTTATATGAGTGACAATATAAGTAGACCAGGATGATATATAATAATCAGCTGATGTAAAAGAAGCCAGGTGTTAAATAGAGAGGTGACACATGTGGCCACAGACTCTCAAATCGAATCCCAACAGCCGAGCAGCTTGGCAAGGTCAGGAGAAGGGACTGAACCATGAGAGAACAGACTTAAATCAAAAGACGAAAGACGAATCTCAATGAGCGGAAACAGACTCTTACCTCGTAATTGGGTGGAATTCGTGCGCCGAAGCCCAGCGCCGAGAACCTTTTGTCACTGTGATAAAAGAAAGATCGAAAAGTGTTCAATTTCCGTAATCTTTTCAGACTAAAACACATTTATTACCTTTTTTCCCCACCGCAGGCTATGGAAGTCCGGCTTCACAGACGTTATAGATTTTCTCTCAAGTGCATAAAAGCGTGTTTCACTTAATCACAGAAATTAATGGCGCTTCCACACTTTCCTTGAATACTCGAGGATAGATTTGGATCTCGTTCAGGAAAAGTAACATCATTCCACACTGAACAGTGGGTCAATTAAATGTCTTTATAGCACACCCCAGTTGAATTCTCAATTCAAGGTGTTAATTAATTTTCTAAACAGCAAATTATAACTTTACATAAATGTGCTCATTCTAAAAAAGTAACATTTCTGTAGTAACTCACACACGGAGACTTGTATCGCTGATAAGCACCACGTAAGAAAAAGACTAATGAAGACATTTTAAAGCTGTGAGGGGACGCTTACTTAATATTTATGGGAGGAGTCTCCAGTGTTCTCTGTAGCAGTCGGTATAGTCATCCGGATGGAGAAGTAGTGTATGTGCTTTATGTACCATTTGTTGGACTTTATAACTTCAACAGAGGGGATATAAGAGAACCTGGTGATGGAACGGCTGTTTAAAGCTGCTAGAATCTTAGTGATAACAGGAACTAACTTGTTTACGACATTCCACAACATTAAATGTCACTAAAAATTTATAAAGTGCATAAGTATAGAAGGAATAACACGACATGGGCGTCTCAAACAGGGACACATCGTCTATACCGCTTTATCCTGTATTCAGGGTCACGGAGGGCCTGTGGCCTATCCCTGGAGACATGAGGCAGGGTACAGCCTGGACAAGGTGCCAATCCATTGCAGGGTACACACACATATACACACTGACACACTCATTCACACACTACAGACAATTTGGGAACGCCAATTAGCCTAATTTGCATGTTTCTGGTCTGTGGGAGGAAACCGATAATTTCCGCTACGCCACCGTGCTGCCCAAATCGGGACTTGTGATGAAATTTCTCATGATTGATGATGAAATTATTAGATGAGGTAAAACATTTGAATTGTGCATGTATCTGTGAATGATGTATCCAATTCCTCCCCGTCACTAAGCCTCCCACATTAAGGCTACTACTACCACTCAGCCGGGAGGGCCGAAGACTATCACGTGTTTCCTCCGAACCACGTGACGCCAGCCGACCGCATCTTTTCGAACTGCTCGCTCGCTCACCGTTGGGGGCGGAGTAACACACTCGGAGGACAGCGCTATCCGCTCCTTCTGTTGCGCGAGCTCACAGACGCCCCTGACTGGCTGTAGAGCCGTGATTAATGTGGGAGCACTAAGTACCTCTCATCCCTCCTCTCTGAGGGAGCTCGGCCAATCAGCTCTCTCTAGGCTGCGAGAGGTTACAGCACCACCCGGGATTCGAACCGGCAATCTCCGGATGATAGGGCGAGCGCTTTACCACTGCGCCACTCGGAGGCCCCAACCCCTGAGCCTTGAAAATCGATGGATAACTTTTCACCAACTTGCTGAAGAGATGCATCTGTCTGTGTGAACTGTACACACAATCATTCACCAACACCACGTGCACATTACAGGGAACTCAGCTGGGAGTTACTGCCACGTCCCTCGTACAGTCCTGACCTCTCTCCAAGCCATTTCCAAAAGGAGTTCCTGGGAGGCCAGTGTTTAGACAGGAAGCAGGCGGTCTGATCACGGCTCCTGAGAAACCTTTCTACCTTGATGTTATCCAAGCAGAGAGAAATAAAGAAATTCACATTTTTTTCCTTCCATTTCACCAGAATTGCATGACCTTGCAAAACATGGCTCAGGAATTAATCACATTATTTGTTAATCCCAGGGGTGAATTGCTTTCTTACTGTACATTCACACAAGGTTTGTTTCAATGAGAACAAACAGCAAGTGCGAAAACACCCTGAGAGACTCCCAGAAGGCCGGTGAAACATGGAGGAACAGATGCCTGCTGCTTGTCATAATCTTCTCACACTTCTTCACTACACTGATTTCACATCCAGATGAAAATGGCCAGAGCTAATCACACAAACATCTATTCCAATCACTCCGTTCCTGCGTTTCCACACGACTCCACACTTCAGCGACGTTGGCGCCGTGGCCCACTGCTGCGCTCAGCCTGCATGTGTCATGTGTAATGGGCATGGTGGAGGGATGAAAGCGGCGCCGGAGGGAGAGAAGAAAAAGAGCGAAAGACTCCACAGGGGCACATGGCTAATCACTCAGCAGGATTCTGCTCTCAGCTCAGAACACGGCATGGACGGGAGCAAGGGATCGAGCGCTGTGATGTTCAGCACACCAGGGGTACAGAACACACCTGAGCACTGTTCAAATTACTCTCCTGATTTTCGGGGAGCGTTTTGGTCTCGTCAAGCTGCCCCCAGTTATAATCCATTTCATAATAACATGCAAGTCTTGCATTTTTATTTGCACTCTAAGTTCATTTAAAATCCCAACCAGTTGTACTGCTTTTAAATTTTATCTCTGGAAAACACATTGAGCTTTTCTAGTAAAAATATAAAATATGACTCCATGTCAGATACACTGTTTAATTTGCTTCACGTCTCCTAAAAATACTGAATGTTATTTGTGTCTGTGTGTGTGTGTGTGTGTGTGTGTGTGTGTGTGTGTGTGTGTGTGTGTGTGTGTGTGTGTGTGTGTGTGTGTGTGTGTGTGTTTGTTTTTTTCTCGATTATTTCGAACTTTTACTGAAACTTGAATTGTGAAGATAGTGACAAATTTGAATTGAAAAATGTCAATGCATTTGTCAGGTTTTAAACAATTCAAATTTGTGGAATTCAAACAAAAGCAACCAACTTGAAGCCTACAGATTACATTCACAGATCAAAATATTCAACATTACAATGCAGCGAGATTCACATCTACTGCCTGGTTTAGACTTTTTTTAAAATAAATAAAATGTGTGATAAATCTACTGTATAAATTACAAGATAGAAATGAACAAGCTCACAGATTGTAACAATCTGTAAAACAGTGGACAAAGTGTGCGCGCACACACACACACACACACACACACAGCAAAGTAGAAAAGGCTTAGAATATACAGTTATGGGACTTAGACAGTTTCATCATGATGCTTGATGGGTTTTCGCAAATGTCCACAACAATACCGTTCTTACAAGAACTGTTCCAGAACAGCTGACCTTCATGTCTTAAAATAACAACTGACTGTTTTTGTTGTTGCTTAATTACCTAATATCCTACCTAATGTGTTATTTCATAATTTAGAAATCTAATGTAGAAAAGAAATCACTAAACACTGATTTAGAAGGTGTGTCCAAACTTTCGACTGGTATTGTAATTGTTTATATATATATATATATTCAAGATATTTTGTGAAATAAACACACAAAAATGACAAATCACATATTTTCTTGATCTGGAGTGGACAGATTAAAACTCCTGTTACAGCCTGCTGGAGCTAAATCTTTCAGAAACGCTGCTTACCGGCGCTTTATAGAGATGGAGTCACTAAGGGACCGTCTAAAAAGTGCATGACCAAGACCCAACCGTTTGTTTACAGAAGAATACACAAGATTACAGAGAAATTCCTCACAGGACATCAAACATAGTACACTGTTAGGCTACAGTATGGATTATTTGTTTATTTGTTTGTTTAATTGGTTAATAATTATATTAATGTACATGTAAAAATAGATGATGACAAACAATCCTTGTGCTAATAAAACAGATAATTTGTTAAATGAGAGTCAGGGTCTTTTTAAAATTATTTAAATAATAATAATAATAATAATTGTAAAGGTATGTATGAAAATGAATGCACTTTGGTACAGACTGAGTTGCAAAAATTGACAAATCAATCAAAATTGCTATTGAAATTTCACATGTAAAACCAACTGCACTATCACCCAGTCTATCATTGCTAATAACGACAACTATTCTTTTTTTCAATATTCAGTTTAATCGTTTTTTTTTATTATTATTATTTTTTATGTATTGAGTTTACAATCAATATATTCAGAATCCATTCAATATTCTCAAGGGTCATTCTATATATTCAGAATCCATTCAATATATTCAGACTTTTCATTCAATATATATAGAGTTTCAATCAATATATTCAGAATCCATTCAATATATATAGAGTTTCAATCAATATATTAAGAGTTTTCATTAAGTTCTCTCATGAATATTTTCCTAAACGGCATGACATTAATATATATATAAAACACATCCATATATATATATATAAAACACATCCATATATATATATATATATATATATATATATATATATATATATATATATATATACA
>JAAGKR010000639.1:158301-176027 GCA_011419295.1 Clarias macrocephalus | reverse complement strand
CACATATACACACACACATATACACACACACATATACACACACACATATACACACACACACACATATACACACACACATATACACACACACATATACACACACACACACACACACACATATACACACACACACATACACACACATACACACACATACACACACATACACACACATACACACACATACACACACATACACACACATACACACACATACACACACAGTACAGACCAAAAGTTTGGACACACCTTCTCGTTCAAAGAGTTTACTTTATTGTGTTCTTTAGCCCAAACAAGTCTCTTCTGCTTGTTGCCTGTCCTTAGCAGTGGTTTCCTAGCAGATATTCTACCATGAAGGCCTGATTCACACAGTCTCCTCTTAACAGTTGTTCTAGAGATGTGTCTGCTGCTAGAACTCTGTGTGGCATTGACCTGTTCTCTGATCTGAGCTGCTGTTAACCTGCGATTTCTGAGGCTGGTGACTCGGATGAACTTATCCTCCGCAGCAGAGGTGACTCTTGGTCTTCCTTTCCTGGGGCGGTCCGCATGTGAGCCAGTTTCTTTGTAGCGCTTTAGGACACTTTGAAAGTTTTCCCAATTTTTCAGACTGACTGACCTTCATTTCTTAAAGTAATGATGGCCACTCGTTTTTTTCTTCACTTAGCTGCTTTTTTCTTGCCATAATACAAATTCAACCTCTTTGAATGAGAAGGTGTGTCCAAACCTTTGGTCTGTATATAGACCTGTATATATAAAAATGCATTTCATTTTCCCATACTGCATAAATGCTGTTTCTGCACAGACCTCATTACTTAGCCTCCCACATGTCTTTCTAGCAATGACTTCCTTTGTACACATTTTAAACTCTAAACAATAAATTCAATAAATCCAAACTCCATTAAAACTATGTGCCTTGCTCACATTCCTAAAGTTGTTCTTAAATCGAGAACAGAAATTCCTCGAGAGATGGACAGGGCCAGAGGTCAGTACTCCTTATGAAGTTAGAGATCAGCACGTCTTATCTTGGTTGGAAAGAAATCTAGCTGTCTAAAAAAGTTTTCAAGCATTCTCAAAAATTTTAAATGTACTCACCAATTTAAAAAAAAACATTATAGTTATGTGTAAGTAGGTGTATGTAGGTGGTTAGGGAACGTTTTAGTTGTTTTGTGTTCCTTCATAATAGATCACAGAGTCCAAAAAACTAAAAGCCAAATTCCTAAAATTTTTTACTAATTGCAACAATTGAAGGGAAATTTTAAAGCTGCAAAGGCATTTGAGAAAACTGTATCGTTCTAATTCTGTGACAACTGTTTGAGAAAGACGCACATACTGTATGGATCAGGCATAGACAAAGTTTTGGGCATGTAGGGTAGTTCTTTAATCTAGTATTCTGTTTAACCTAAATCCATCATGCAAAAAGCCTAATACACATCCTCTGACTACCGGGAATGGTTAATTCTGATGATATTGGTAGACTACACATGTATTACAATATCTAACAGACCACTTTCAGATAAACCATGAAGCTGTTTAAAACCTACAGAAAGAGTACTGTAGTACACAAAAGAATAAGAATTTACAGATTTGGCAAAACTGTCTGATACCTCATTTCATCACATTTTGGTAGTAATATTCATGGTGTACCATTCAGTCATCATCACTTTGATGAACACAAGGAATTGATGAACATGTAACTGAAAATTTTTAACCTAAATCATCTTTCCATCATTACATGTATATACTGTAAACTCACCTTCTTGGGGGCAAATATCGTCTGTCTAATCTTCTCCACCACATCTGGGCCAGCTGTAGCCCAAGCCTGACTAAATGCTTCGGCTTTGTCTGGGGCAATATGGATGTTTTCAAGCTGCTGCTTCAGAGATGCTGGTTTAATATTGTGATGCACAGCCTGCGCACAAAACACACAAGGGGCACTTTCACTTATTGATTATACAAACTATAAGCACTGCTATTAGTAGCATGGTGCAGTGACTACCATTGAAACGCTCAAAATAACCTCTCAAACTTTTTATACAACATTCTTGTTCATCGTAAATAACCAGAAATAGTCAATTTTAACTGTCCAGACTGATAAACAAAGCAGATGATTTATAAATGTTTGAAAGAGCTGTATAATTACAATTTAATTCAATTAAAATTTTATTTCTATAACATTTTTAATAATAGACATTGTGGCAAAAAATTATTCATTTAAAAAAAAAGAAAAAAAAAGGGAAAATTAAGTTTGATCAGTTTGAGCAAGCCTGAGGTAATGACGGAGGAATGAAACCTTGAGGAACCAAATAAATATAACAATAAGAATCATGTCATTAATAAATCATATGCAGAATGTGATGGTGGTAAAGAGATCTACTAGGGTAAATACTTTCGCATTAAGATGCAGTATTAAAAGTAGGGGTGCAACAAACAATTGATATATTTGACTAAAATATGACCAGATTTGTTGCCCTCACTCTCATCATTCATTGTCTAACACCGCTTTATCCTAAATACAGGATAGCGGGGGACCTTGAGCCTATCCAAGGAGACTTGGGGCACGAGGCGGGTACACACTGGACAGGTGACAATCCATCGCAGGGCACACACATACACAACTCACACACTCGTTCACAAACTACAAACGGCAATTAGCCTACTGTGCGGGTGTTTCGACTGTGGCAAGAACCCGGAGTACCTGGAGGAAACACACAAAGCATGTAGGGAGAACATGCACACATGAAACTTCGACCCTGGAGGTGCGAGGCGACAGTGCTAACCACCAAGCCACCGTTTGTGATATTGTATGTGCGCGTGCACACACGCACACACTCTGTGTGTTGTTCCTGGTTTCTGAGCGTGCTCTCTCTCCCATCTTTATTATTTCTCGGTTCACAGTGGCACACCTCAGGTAGGTGTGTATGTGTCCCATCTAATGACTCCCCTTCCCTCCACAGAACTGTGTTTGACAACTTCCCCGCAACCACAGACTCCATCTCAATTTTATTAATATGTCAATATTCAAATTATTTGATTATCAAAGTAGTCAGTAGTTGCAGTCCTAAGAAAAATATAGTTTATCTAAAAACTTAAGTGATGTTTTAACAAAATGATGGTCTAATTCTATGTCAAAGGTGATTGAACTGTAGCGCAAGTCCTTTTATATTTTACACCTTATAAGCAAGAAAACATTTATGCAAGCACAAATGTCATCTATAGATCACTACAGTGTTTATAAAAACAGCTATATTTAAAATTGTATGTACTCATACCAGATTTCATACTAATTATTACCCCACTATCAGCGCTTTAGGCCCAGGCCAAAATTTATACCCATTTAATATTGGCATCCATATAGTAAGAGAGCTGGATCTCTGTGAGCTTCATCAATGATGACACAAAATACCTTGGTGCAACATTATGAAAAACAAATCAAACCTGATCCAACAGCAATCCAGGTGTTCAAATGATCTAGTTTTATCTCAAACTACCAACCTGTTCTAATAAGAATGAGGACGTCTCCAGGACCAGGTGAAGGGCTTGTTTCTCTAAGCCTAAAGCACTCTGTAATTTCTGCTCTTCTTCCTCACTGAAGGAGCGCTCGCCCTGAGACACAAAGCACACATGCAGTCATTAGACATATATATATATATATGAAATATTATCACAATATCTAGGTGCCGATTCGATTTATATTGCAATTGTACAAGTATCACAATTTTATAAATATCGAGATCAATATTAGATTTTTATGAATTTATTTGACTTTATTACAATTTTAAACAAATTTCACAAATAACTTCCTTCTACCACAGAGGATGCTGTGCTGCCTGCCAATGTGTAAACAGTTAAAAGTACACCACCTGTAGGATTATAAAGGAACAGCAACATCTTATCACCTCAAAAGCAAATATATATAAATTAGTCAGTGTGACAACCTGCATGTTAATGTGTAAGAGTTTTATTAGGGAATGAAATGCTGAGTCGATTTTGTTTGGTTGTATTTTAACCAAATGTATTTAATCAACATTTTGGTCTGTTTTTACTTTGGTTAATGGTTTCCAATGTTATCTACACTTCCTTTTAACTACACTGCCAGGCAAAAAAGTAATCATTTCAGAGGGGTCAAATTATTGGGCTGCATCAAGCAAAGAAAACAACTAGGGAGATTTGAAATTACTAAGAAATTACTAAGAATTAAGAACCCTTTAACACATTATAAAAACCTAAGAGGATAGTGCTTAACTTTAAACTTTGATGACAAAATGTGATTGAAAAAAAATCATGAATAAAGATCACGTAAATACTTGAAGTTGTTATGTTTAACAGTGATATTAAAAGCATTTTACTCTTACATGATTGGGACTAAACAGCTATGTGGCCATAAGAAAACCATTTGTTAGTTAGACTAATTAGAAAAAAGGCTTCATTTTGCTAGGGAGCATAAACATTAAACTTTGGTGCAATGGAAAAAGGTCATGTGGTCTGAGGAGTTTGAGAGATGGAGAAACTGACCATATTTTATATTAATGAGTGCACCAGGGTCAGCATGCACCTATCATTCATAGTGCCCACTGCACAGTACAAGCCTCTGGAGGCAATGTTATGATCCCAGGTTGCTTCAGTCGGTCAGGTTATCACATCTATGAAGCTCTTTTTGACTGATGGCACAGGCATGTTTCAGGACTCAAATTGTGAAAACGTGGTTCTGGGAGCATGAGGAACATTTTTTATGACTGAACTGGCCACCACAGTGTGCTTTAATCAACGCTAAAGGTGACAGAATAAAATGTTAATGTGCGTGACTTTTTTGGCTAGGCAGTGTACATGATAACAGATAAAAATCCAAAGCTTTAACTTGAATGCTAATACTTCAAATCAATGCCATTATGCTTTTTTTTGTAGATCATTATCTAGCAGAACCAAATCCTGCTGTAACTCGCAATTTCTGAATTAACATCAATAGTAACATGATGCTTACGTCACTAGAGAATGATAAGTGCGATAAGAAGCTCTTGTTTTTGGGGTTTAGGACCCAACAGTGAAACCTGCCTGTTATCCCTTTTTGAGGTTGATAAAAAAATAAATAAATAAATAAGTTTTACCACAGTTTGGTTGAATAACAAAACAAAATAAAACAGCCAACCAACATGAAATCACTGCAAAATGACCGTCACACATTTGCTTCATACTTTCGAGAACTGTGTCACTATTTTCAATAAGTAATGTATAATATTTCAAGCTTGTATATGCATCACCTTGTGAGAGACAGAGGATGTAAAAAGGGGTATGACCCTGGGGAAACAAGTGCTACATAAAAAGTTCCATTCGTCATTTACGTTGACCTATTCATGCAAGATGCATGACATTTTTAGGAACTGTTGTCTAGTATAATGTCTAAAACATAAGGTCTACAAATGCAAGTTCACATATAAATGGAAAATAAATTTGCATAGAAATATAAATTATGCATAGACCTAGAAAATAAATTTGCATAGACCTTTGTATCTCCACATTAAAAGCACATTATTTCTTAATTTCATTTTTTTATTCTCAGGAGAGTTTGTGAAATATTCAAACCAGCCCTTCTAGTACATTTGAAGCTTTCGACCTACATCTGCATGATTTTTTCTGCACTGTGCTGCTGCCACATGATTAGCTGATTAGATTACAGCACACATGAGCAGGAGTGCTCAAGTTCCTATTAAAGCAGACGGTTAGTGTGATTATAAATATGCTTACATTTTATGTACTTAATCCAATTTGTATGTGTGTATGTGTGTGTGTATGTATGAGAGAGAGAGAGAGAGAGAGAGAGAGAGAGAGAGAGAGAGAGCTAAATAAAGAATGCAGTTTTATTATACATTTTTGAACATGGTTGACCAACTTATTGAATTTTAACAGTTGATATGATTATGTTTAACTATTAGCTAAAACACACTTCACATGATGCTGTTATATAAAAATAATTGAGTTCTGGGGTGATGGGACCCGTACTGAGAACATAATTATTGTACAACAACTAGGTTTATTATGTTCAATTAAGCAGCAATTCATGCTGTTGTACTGAATATCAGCACAGCTGTGATGAAATTGTAGGCACAAGGTCATAGACAATTCTTAAATGTCTTTTCTGCCAATAATATGATTATAAACCACTTTAATAAGGTGATGCTCATAACAGATAGACAGACAGACAAATGGATAGCATGTTATTAATCCCAGAGGGGAATTATAAAAACTTACTGCTTCATGCCGGTACAGTACACCTGTGCTGATATTCAGGACAACAGCATGACTTTAGGTGTGATACTGCTTTTAAACAACAGTTTTTTCAAATGCCATTTAAAATCAACAGATTAGGAAACTGATTTGGCAACTGACAGGTAACCAGTGTAATTAGGGGTCAAGTGCGTTTTCAATTCTTACTGGCACTATGAAGACGAGAAGTGTGAAGACAATCCTGGAAATGTCTTTGCAAGTTTCTCTTCATTTCTCTACTTATTCCATTTTAGAATAGCCTGAGCTAACTGACTGTTCTGGTGTTGAATTCCAAATAAAATGTAAAATGGAAAGTTAGTGAGCTATGCAAAGTGTTAAAAGTTCCACACACAAAGTAGTGCCTCCTGATCAGGGTAAACGACTGTTATAACACTTGTGTCCCAATGCTGTTATGCTCTATATCATCACTCATGGAATAGCTCTTGCTCAATCAAATTGCCTGGTAAAGATTAACTGTTGTATAGTGACAAATATTTTAATCTAAACATATATTTATTTATCTCAGGGTGGGGATTTCCTTTGTGTCGAATTCACAACAAAGCTGTGTTTACAGGAAATGGTTACGTTATGGCTTCATTCATACCTTAAGATGAAGTTTCTGAAGAATGCGAGAGAGAAATCTGGACAGTTTATTGACCTCTATAGAGTTGATGAATGTTACTGCCTCCTTGATGCTGTGAAGAGAAATGAAGGTGAACTGCACTTCATGCCATTTTTGTACATCCTTGCACAGATAAAAATATTTTTAAAAAAGTATATGTTTATAACCTTGTTGCACTGCAAATTAAGACAGATACCTATATTAAGCACCTATATTGCCATACAAACTAACTGAACAGCCAGTGTTTTCGTTCACGGTGTAGTTAGAGCTCGATTTGACTCCAACAGCAAAGAGCACTTATTCCTGTTCGCTCTCAGGTTAGATACATCCCTATAGCTGACTAGCACAGGAGAGCTATCGGCCAACAACAGCACAATTACACAACA
Source organism: Clarias macrocephalus (assembly GCA_011419295.1). Taxonomy (NCBI): domain Eukaryota; kingdom Metazoa; phylum Chordata; class Actinopteri; order Siluriformes; family Clariidae; genus Clarias; species Clarias macrocephalus. The sequence continues at coordinate 168,761 of JAAGKR010000639.1, read as the reverse complement.
ACAATAACAGCAATTCATATCTTCATAAGAAATAGAATTTCACTTACCTTTGTGTTTCTTTGACAATTAAAGCCATTTTTATCGTTCATTAATCTTTATATTAGCGACCTGTCTTACATCTGACTAATAAGGAACCATGGGTCACATCCCAAATTCCTCTTTTAACACATGGCGCACTACTTAAAGAACGATTGTGTCGTACACTAACTAGTGTACTCTTAAAGGAATAAAAGAGCCGTTTGGTATTCAAGCTTTAGATACTTCCGGTTTAACGGTCACATGTCGTAGTCACATGACATCACTGACGGATACAAAAAATCCGAAAATATATACGTGTGTAAAAAAAATTTTTTGTTTTTAAATATATACGTGTGTGTGTGTAGAGGAGCCCCAAAATGTATATTAAATATTACATATATTACACATTGCTACCAAAATTCAATTCGAGTTTTTAAATAAGGCCATAAATTACTTTTAAATCGTGTATACATTTACATATATATTTGGTGTTTGTGTATAGAGAGAGTAAATTGTGTCTTGGCCAACAGATCTTGACATGTGTCAGACTAAAAAGAAAGTAATTCATGTTTCTGTCATCGTCTGTGACATTATGTTAATTTATACTGCTGCTGATTAAGAAAACCCATTGTTTTTATAGTGGTAAAAAGTACAGAAAGCAAAATTCTTAAATGTCTTTTCTGCCAATAATATGATTATAAACCACTTTAATAAGGTGATGCTCATAACAGATAGACAGACAGACAAATGGATAGCATGTTATTAATCCCAGAGGGGAATTATAAAAACTTACTGCTTGTTGCATTATAATTTACAGACATAAATTACATAGACACCATTTGAGCATGTTTTTAAGTTGCTGAAGACAATAACAACAACAACAATAATAATAATAATAATAATAATAATAATAATAATAATAACATGTACAATAAGAGAAAATTAAAAACAAATCTGTCAAATCCAGGAAAGCAGTTCTTTATGACTTATGAATATCTGTATTGGCATCAAAACATTGAGGGCATGACCGAAACTGGAATTTTATTTTTTTTTTCTGTTTCACCAGAAATACTGGGGAAAAGAAATACAGAGGCAGTGTTTAAAGATGAACCATGTATAGAATTTATCTTTTACACATTACTAGGGTTTATACAACAATATTTAATAATGATTTAATAATTATAGAACCCATCGTTGATAGTTTGTAGGAAGAGTTAAAAGGTTAAAGCTGAAAATAGGCTGATCAGCTTTAATGTAATCAGTGATATTATTTCAGATTGAGGCCCACGTACATGTGTACCTGTCTTTCTGAACTTAAATTAATCCAAAGAAATCCAATTTTGTAATGTTGAGTATCTTACACCTTGTTTATGCAAAGTTGTTTTTTCTTTTGTTACCAGCTCAATACACTTCCTGTTTGGTAATCAGAATCACAAATGAGAAATCGAAAAAAAAAAAAAAGTAGATCGGATAAATATTAAGTTTTGTCTTAAAAAGACTCCAACTTAAAATACTATCTCCATTTCAACTGTAGAAATATACCTAATCCGAGTAAAAATATTCAGTTTAGATTTTCTAATTAATATCTATTGGTGCAATGTAGATTATTAAATCTGATACATAACATCGCTTTTACACAACATTTTGATTTCACTTATGGCATAGGTTAAACTTCAGGCAGATTTCTGCAAGAACTGCAAAAGATTCATTCAATTCTGTTCAGCAGTCAATTTAAGACATGCTCACAGTTTGACGCATGTACAGTATGTGGTCATAACTTTTGGTTTATAATCTAGCAAAAAAAATGCTCATAACATCCATTTTACTCAAAATTTAGATTTAATTTATAGTACAGGTTTAACTTCAGGCAAATGCAGAATGATCGGCAAAGGTTCATGAAATTCCGCTCAGCTAGTTTTGCACGATGTGACAAAATCTGACTGGATAGACATATTGTACATACAAAAGGAAAATTTCCTCAGACTAGTTGCAACGTATAAAACGTAAATATATAATTGAAAGTGCTAGTTCTGATCAATGTAGACACAACCTTTCCTTTTATTTATATAGAGATCTTAATTAACAGGCCTGGTAAGATAAGGAAGGCAAACCAAAGCCAAAATTCGGTTTCCCAAACTGTGTGGCACTTCAGCTGTTAACAAGGATGCAATAATGATGCTCAAAGTTCTACAGATTGCCCCAGACAACTTGTTAGCTCATGCAGAAGAACTGCACAAGCAGCACAGAGAGAAAAGCCTGTTCACACAACTCTAGCTTGCTCTCATCAGTGTTTTGCCAAATTCCAACTCCTCAGAAGAACCTGTCTCCCCTTTCGCATTCACGCGTTATAGAGTAGGCTTGCTAATGCTGCATGTTTGAGATTTCCGGTCTTCTTTTCGAACACAGTTCATTCTGGGAATTTTATCACGCCAGTCATAACTGGTATCAACTCAAGATATTCCTGGGTCGGTTTTTATTCATCTGTACACATACAATGGTTTTAAAGAGTCTGATTTGTTCTATTTCTCAAAGCAAGATAGTCATGAAAATACCACTACTCGAAGCAGGCGATTACTAACGAGGCTATGAATGCATTTTGCTGTTTTTTCTTTTCTGGGCTTCATGCATTATCACTCGCAACCACATAAAAGTAAAATCACTCGTCTTCATCCCTGTGCACAGTTTCAACCAGATGCCCAGTTAACCTTTCTTGCACATGTGTATTGTACTTCCTCTTCACACCTGTATTTTTATCTGTTTTTATCTACCACATTACCTGTTCATTTCACATAATATTTTTTGTATTCAGTAACACTATTTGTACGTGTTTGTGTCATTAAAATAACTTTTGACCACAATTTCAAGTTGCTTTTATACGAGTGATCTAGCATAAAAACACCTTAACATGAGAAAAAAATATGCATTTTTTATTTTGTTGTTTGGAAAAAAAGAAAAAACACTCACATGCATTGATCAAGATAAAAGCATTGCTTGAGTAGGAAAAGATAAATTATATATAAAATACTCTGATTACATACAGTATAATACCAGTAATACAATTAATGCATATACAGTATCACTTGGATGTTTCCTTAATTAAGTACATTTTTAGGTCTAATGTACAAAGCATTATAAAGACATGATCTTCAAATACTGTAGCAGCCAAAATTTAGGAGCAAACCTTTAGAAAGGCCAATGGAATGTAATAAATAAATACTTCATTTCCATAGAGTAAAAAAACAAACAAAAAGAAAAAGGCATATAAACGGCATTCCAAGACCAGAAGCAACACGACAGGAAATCACACAGTACCTTCTTAACTTAAGATATTCACTTTGTGTTTGGTAAACATTTAGCATATACGTCTGCTCGTCCTGTCCACCGCTGCTATTTAAAAGATGGTAAGTTTGGCACTTTTATGCTGATGTCTCCGATGTTGATGTTCTTGGGCATTTCTGGCAGGTTCATGTTCTTTACTGCTGAAACAGCACGTGCAGGAGCCCCTGCAATACCAGCCTGTGAACACACATGCACCGACACACACAGTAACAGTGGGGTTTGAACCATGGCATGAAAATTAAATCCACACAAGAACAGGCAACACGGACACTCAAGTTTCACATTTCACAGATACATCACACAGAATGCAAAGCACACTACAGATGGGTGCAAACTGGCATTCTTGTTCTCACAGCTCAATATGCACATGCATGTCTCGGGTGTAACTAACAGTAGGGCAGAATAACCCGTAACTATGGAAACTGAACATATGATCAAAGGATTTGAGTGCGCATGAAGTAAAAGAGAAAATGTTCAGAATTCCAGAGCAAAGATGTTTGAAAGCAGAAATAAACAACATATTTAAAATTTAAATTTCACACTCCACAAATGTTAAAATTAGTTAACTTCCTCTAAAACTTATATTCGAAAAGACAAGTTGCTAGGTGGGCCAAGTTTTAACCCAATGCATTTGCTTATGATTAGTTGTAACTAGCCCATAATCATGCCTCTTAATAAACATTATCTTTATAAATAAATTCATTGATGTTGATCTGGCCTTCAGCAATATTAACATGAACTGTATAATGGTATTGACCTGGTATTCAATTAACCAATCATCAATAAAAACTATTTACCCTTTAACCATTACTGATTCATAGTACCATGCAGAGCATTAGCCTTCCCTGTGGAGAATCGCTAAATGCTTGAATAAAATACAATTAAAAATACAAATGACTTACAGCCCTGGGGGGGAGGTGTGTTATAAAACAGATTTATGTTCAAAAGTTTGTGCCCCCTCTTTTAATTCTAAAACATCATAAAAATCATCTGATCATAGCAGGTCTTAGTATTCTGTAAATACAACCTCACGAGAACAACATTTTACTTTAATAGTGCCATTATTTATTTAACAAAAAAAAAAAAAAAAAGACATGTGGCCAATAGTAAATCCCTCCTTGCTGCTTCTACAGGATTTAAGAGGGTAGGTTGTAGCCATGTGCAGCTAATCATCAGCCCTTCATTAATTGATTATCAGCAGGTATGCAGATCTCTATAAAAGCAGTTTTGGCAGTTTGCTGCTTTAGAGCAAGTCCAGTTGTTGCTGAACATCAATCTGGAAAAGGTTATAAAACCATTTCCAAACAATTTGGAGTTCAACGTTCATCAGAAGATTATACAGGGTTTAGTGAGGATTATTGTTTGGGGAAAACAGCATTTCAGCAGAAACACTCATATCCACTGTAGAACATGGCGGTAGAGAGGCATTAATCATTAAATCGACATACCTATACCAGAGTATTCTAGAGGCAAATGTGAGACCATCTGTCGGACAGCTAAAGTTAAAATTAGGTCATGCAACAGGATAATGATCCAAAGTACACTAGGAAATCTACATCAGAATGGCTGAAAAATAAAAGACTCAAGGTTTTGGAATGGCCTAGTCAAAGTGCAGACCTAAACACAACTGGCAAGACCTTGAGAGAGCTGTGCATAAGCAAATGCTCCAAAAAAGCGATGTTGTAAAGAAGAATTCCACCACCAAAATGATGTGAGAGACTGAGACTTTGCATTGTCCCCATGCATTTTTTCCTTTCTGGCTTTATTTTCTTTAAATTAAAAAAAAAGTTATGTCGTTTGTCTGAAGTTGTATATGCCTAATGATAAGACTGGCTACGATCAAATTATAAAAAAAATAAAAAAACATAGAATTAGAAGAGGGCTACTAACTTTTGAACATCACTGTATATTGTTCCCTTTTCCCCTATTTTTTAGTTTCTGTTAAGGACAATAGAATGGCCAAAAAGTGCATGGACCATAAACCAGAAAAGTTCTACTCCCTGTTATTTTCAGGAAGTCTTTTTTGGCTTTGAAGCAATCAACACATTAATTAGCCATTAAATTCTACAAACGATTCTACAATATTGTCAACCAATCAAGAGAATGCTAAAAGGTATGCTAAAAGCCTAATAATAAAAGTGTTCAAAAATGTTATATCAAAGGTTACATTTTTATTCCTGCATACTTCCATCATACAGCAAAAACTGGGATGACTGCAAGCTCCTAAGGAATTCCTGGTATTGCACTGGACAGCCAGAGCAACGCGAGGAATTTCACATACTTTGTTAGCTATGGTCGACCTTTTCATCTGTTATATGGATAAGTGAATTCTAAAATTATTTTTTTGTTTAGTTACTGTGCACACAGGCTATATCAGTATCATGCTATAGAGTCAGTGTGAAACAAAGCATTTCAATATTTGTCCTAAGACTGGATTATAAACTGGTGTCAAAACCCACATAAACAGATGCACAGACAAAACTTAAACTTTTATTAAAATGCAATTACAACTTCTACACACAGACATACAGGCAAAAAAGTTCGGTAAGAACTGACTGACTACGAAAGTGTGAAATAATCATGCTGTTGGTGACTAATACACAGATGGAGAAATGATGTAATCTCTGTGAAACTAGTGATGGGCAATACTGATGGGATTCTTTTAAATTATCGTACTGTGAGTTTCTGGTTCGCCATTCAGACATATTGAACAGGCTAAATGCACAGGCTACAACAATACATTGACAATACATACCTACATTGACCCACATCCATGAAATAATTTTATTAATGATGATTTATTACTAAGTAAATATAAGTAGCTATAGCTATCTGCATTTACAGCTGGTACACAATAAAATTTAATTTTACTGAAGCTTCACTCTGAAGTTTCCAGTGGAACGAGCTATCCTGAGCCCATAGCAAGTATGTATGATTAATTGATGGTAAACTGGTTCACATAGACTGCATTTGAACAGCCCTAACAAAAAAACAACAACAACAAAAAAGAGTCTATAGAATGATCCATAAGAGACAGAACAAAGATTCTGGGTCACAGCAAGAACTTTGTTGGGGTCTAATATCAACAAAGCCCTTACTATCCAATGTGAGAGTTGTATAGCAGTAAAGTGTCCTGCTCAATTGGACTACAGCAGGTGGCAGTATGCACCTAATAGTGGCATGCAAACAAATTAAACACAATGACTAAAATGATTATTTCAGAGAAACAAACGTAAATAGCGACTCTCCCGTCTGCCTCCTAATCCCGCAACTGCATTCAGGCAAAGTGCACTGATCCATGTCGAGGAACAGTACAGAGTATTCTCATTACACAAATCTACCAGACTTTAAGGTTAAATGTACTTGGATTCATGTGTGGGCTTGTAGTGGGAGAGCACCCTATTAGGCCAGTAATCTGACTTGCAACACTGGGGGAAGAGCAAAGGCATGCATGCACATTTTCACACAAAGTCTTATGATGCATATCACAGGACAGATTTAACTTTATTTTGATTGGGCTTATAAAAGTGTATAGATGATTCTTTTGTGCCTGCAAAGTTGCTTTATTTAGTTTTCTAAATTCAAATTCTGCCCATCACTAGACTCAATTAACATTATACTCAAGTAAAAAAAAACATGCTGTTCATCAACCTTCCAATATGTGCTAGCACTGTGGTCAAGATTTGGAATATTATAAATATAGTATATGATAACTGTTATTGTATATGAAAACAGATGCATTAGAGTCAGTCAGTCATTACCAGTTATCAGTTTGCATTATGCAACGTTATGAATGTACTCAATCGTGAAAGGCCTTATAGTAATAATATAAATGCATAAAGTACTTACCAACTATAAACAAACAAACAAATAAATAAATAATGGATTTTGTGTCCAAAATATTTTTGCTTATGATGCATATACTATCCTCAGACTTGTGTTAAATACACAAGTGAATTTCTACATAAAAGTAAAAACAAATCTGCTGCATACTACCATGTTATCCTGAGAACGAAATTTGTTTTTAAATTTAATTTAATGATTTTCAGTTTTTAGGGACCAAAACTGCAGTACTTCTGTGACTAAAGAAAAGTCACCAGTAATAGAATGTGTTTAAGTACATAGAAATGTATTTCATTAAATTTACATAAAATCAAACATACCATATTTAGATCTTTTTAGACTTTAGGTTGGTTATTGTACTTGTCCTTTGAAAGAGGATCATCAGCATTTTAATAGACAATTTAAGCATATAAAACAAAAGAAAGTCTTAGAAGTCTAATGTTCGCCCTCAGGATGTGCACGATTGTGTAAATTTACTTTGTTGGGAATTCAGAGCAGTACCTGGGTCTACCTGTCCTGCCTGGGGGACTGAAAGATAAACGTCTGCAAGAAGAGAATGGAAAGAACTAGAGAAAGTCAGGAAAGAGGAATGAGGAATGGTAGTTAAAGCAGATAAGTAATCACAGTCTGTAGAGCTGAAAGAGTGAGTATAACCCATCTTAGACCGCAAAGTATACCAACAAACTGTTTAATACTTTATTAGGCATGTGCCGATAACACCACAATATTAAAAATGCAGTATATTATAATTATGGACAGCATTTTAAAATACTGTGACTATCCCTGTGTATCATTCCAAAGCCGGCAATATTCGAAGTGTTTGCGCAGTCTTAAGATACAAGCTGATGTTCATTCTCATGTAAACCTGGACCACCTCCTCCACAAGTGACAAGAACTCTGAAGAAACAATCATTCATAGGCCACATAACATTTTTTTAAACCTAAGTACAAAGTTCTTTTCTGTTAATCCCTGTATAAACAATAGAAATATGGTGAAAAAATCATTTCAGTAATGAATCGTGATTCTTTTGATCGATTTTTAAACGATTTATTACGTTTATAATGGAGATGCACTTTTCAATCAGCCAGTGACCGGAACTGGCTGTTTTTTTGCTTGGCCAGTCATGACCAGACATGACCACGTGGTGCAACAGAATCCCATTTTATGGCGTAACGTTATCAAAACTTGTTTGCATTAAAAAGTCTCAGTTCTGCCTTTTTCTCCAAACTCTGCAAGCAAATTAGCATTATAAGATGAAGGCATTTGAGGTGGTAAAACATGAAGCAGTCACCGTTTCTTTATAATCCTACAGGTGGTATGCTCTAAACTTTTCACACACTGGCAGTCCATGTGATAGGAGAAAATTATTTGAAATTAATTTGAAATTTAATTTGTTTAGAAATAATAATGTGCTGCTCAGTAAACATGTAACTTTCTGTTTAATTTCATTTTTTATTAAATGATAAACTCTTGTATTTGAAGTTGGTTTATGTTGTTTAAATGCTTCCCTTGTTTTTTTAGATGAGAAAACTAATATAAGGTGTTACATTTAATTACTCATGTTCAATTCAGTAGCGAAGCTGTTAAATGAGGCTAAGATATAAAACCTACAAATCATGACAACTTTTTTTTTTTTTTTTTTTTTTTTAAAGGTTCATAGTCTTAAAATTATAACAGAATCAGGAAAAAAAAAACTTACGGAATCACAATATAAATCGAACTGGCACCTGGGTTATGTGATAATACCGTGTCAGGTGATGACTGGTGATTTCCAGCCATAGTAAACAAGAATCACAATTTCTAATGTAAAGATTAACAAAGAAGGATAAGCTTCATCATCATGACACACGTTTAATTTATTAGTTCCAATCTGAATTTACAAAAGGCAAACAAAAATAAAAATGGAGAGCTACATGAAGCAGCAGTAAAGCCATGGAGCAGAGCAAAAAGCTTACTTGCTGTAGCACCACCTCTAGCAGCTTCATTCCCTTCTATAGGTAATAGAATGAAAACTTCAATTTATATAATCTCAGTGATGATGGGCATCTTTTCCCTTTCAGTAATAACTGCAAAAGTGTTAGTTTGTATCCTTATTTAATAATCAATCAGAAATGTATTTTATAAGATACATTCTTGGGCCATTCTGCACTATATGACCAATAGTTTCTGACACAACACCATCACCCCATGTGTGCTTTTTAAAAATTCCATTCCAGGATTAGTCCCTGCTTTACTGTTTTAATAACTACGGCTCTTTAGCAAAAGTCTTTGGCAGTGGAGCTGTGCAGATTTGCCAATTCAGCCACAAGAGCATTAGTAAGGTCAGGCATTAAACCCAGCCATTGTTCCAGTTTTCAAAATTGTTCAGTGGGATTGAGGATCAGGTAAATGTAATTTTTTCTCAATATTACACTTTAAAGATATAAACTACACTAAAATATTGGAAAGCAATTGTTATATTAAAAAATGTGCTGTCGGCACATGCCTTAAATACTTTTAAAAATTTATTTAAATTCATGGAAAGACTCATTTCAGCGGTCTAGGGTAGGTTGTCAAAAGAGAGAACAAGCAAGAAGATTTGATGTTTATGACACAAGGGTGCTGAGAATGATTCAGACAATTATTTTCATTCACTACATAATTCAAAAAGAAAAATAAATGTTAGTCTGCACCCATGCAATTATAAACTAAAACTCCAGTTAATCCATTTAGTGTTAGTAAAAAGTTTTTGTATGCAACACTCAAACAGTTGAACAGAATTCAAAAGCTCTACTTTTGAAGCGACAAACTCAGGACCTCTTAAACACAGTGGATTAACAGTCACACAAATCATTTAATCATTTTCTAGCCTGCTTTCTTAGATTGTCCAAAAGAAAAACTTAATAATTATCATCAAACAACTATTAAAAACAGTATTATAGCAATGATATGTTAATTTCTTCTGTATAATTTATCCTAGTTAAGCAGCCTGCCGATTCATCTTCATAAAATGAAGGTTTTGTCTGCTTTGAGTTGAGTATCTGTGCACTTTATGACCAGTCAAGTTAATGACACAAATTATTTTCATTACCAAGGTTTAGTTTATCACAGCAGAAATTTCTAATGGGAGATTTTTTTTTTGTAATGTATGGGTGGGTTTTTGTATAATGACAGGTTAATGTTGGTTGAAAACGACCATGAAAGGAGAATTGAGCAATGCACCCAAAAACTGGGACTTTGGGGGGGGGGGGGGGGGGGAGCACAGGAATGAATAATTAAA
>JAAGKR010000639.1:134837-158281 GCA_011419295.1 Clarias macrocephalus | reverse complement strand
CCCCCCCCCCCCCCCAGCACAGGAATGAATAATTAAAGTTACTAAGAATGCATTTTGCCTTATTTTCATCTAGGACATGAAACCGAAGCTCTGATTTTCATTTCAAAACTTTTTGCGTTGCTGTTCTCAATCTGCGATTGAGTAGGTGTTCCTATTAAAGCAAACAGTCAGTATACAACCATGGGGAAAAGTTTTGAGAATTACATTAATATTTATTTTCACAAAGTCTGCTGCTTTACTGTTTTTAAGATATTTTTTTTCAGATGTTACTATGCCATGAAGTATAATTACATTAAGTTTATGCAAAGTTTCAATATTTGCAGAGTTGACCCTTCTTTTTTAAGCCCTCGCATGCTGTCAATCAACTTGTGGCCCTCACTCATGGCAGCCCATTCAATGATTGAAATTTGTTAGAATTTGTTGGTTTTTGTTTGACCACCAGCCTCTTGAGGACTGTCCACAAGTTCTCAATGGGATTAAGGTCTGGGGAGTTTCCTGACCATGGGCACAACATTGTGATGTTTTATTTCCTGACGCAATTAGTTATCAATTTTGCTTTATGGCAAGGTACCATCTTGGATGGTTGGGAGAAGTTGCTCTTCTTTATTCATGGCTGTGTTCTTAGGCAAAATTGTGAGTGAGCACACTCCCTTGGCTGAAAGGCAATACCATACTTGAATGATCTAAGGATGCTTTACTGTTGGCATGACACAGGACTGTGGCTCAGAAGTTGATTGGCAGCATGCCAGGGTGAATTGCAGAGGTCTTCAAAAAGATGGGTCAACATGGCAAATATTTACTTTTTGCATAAACTTAATATTATTGTCAATAAAAGCCTTTGACACTTATGTAACGCTTGTAATTATACTTCTGTAAACCATAACAACATCTGACAAAAAGCCCCTAAAAACACGGAAGCTGCAGACTTGAAAATTTATATTTTTCATTCTCAAAACTTTTAGTCACAGTTATAAATACAAAAATGCTGGATGTGTCCCAAAATCTAACTTTTTTTTTCCATGTTTAAATATATTATAAAAATTATTGCGAAAAAGTCATATCTTTGTCGCTAATGAGCAACACACTATAGCATACCTAATCCGCCAGATAACCAGAATCATTTTGTCACAAGAATTTTTTTAAATCTGTCAATTATACTGTGCACCAAATTAAAATGAAACCAGACTACATTTATGAGTTGAAATTAAAGAATTAAGAAATTAAGAAAACAGAAAAAAATATTGATTAAAGTGAAGCCTGAATCATTCCAGCAACCGAAATGAATGTCTTTGACTCACCATCAAATCTTGTCATCTTTACTGATATCATCCCCACACCCTTCTAAACATTGTCTCGATCCGTGGAAAAAGAACACCTTTGACTTGAATGTTAGTCATTTTGCAGCCGTGTTCCACCTGGGTGAAACATGCTGAGGGAAGCAGAAGTCATCTTGTGGGTGTTTGTGTCAAGTCAGAATTTGATTCCCACCATGGATACTGTGAACAGCTCTGTATCAGAGCATGGACTGCAATTCGCAGGTCGAGCTTTTAGTGTGGAGCACAGCATAGCAGGCCATAGAGCCACAGACAGGCATCACAAAAGGGCATTCTGGGACATGCAGTCCACATACAGTCCATGCCTGAACATTCTCAGAGAGAAGCTGCATAGCTGCAGAATTCTTACCTCAGACTTCTCGAGTTTGTTCTGCGAATCCACTTGTGTTATGATCTCGTTCATGTTAGTCTCTAGGACCATGCCACCCATCACCATCTCAGACAGTATATTGTGTACCTGGGAACATTAAAACAAATCAAATGATGAAAACATGTAGACACGAATAGTGTAAAGCTGTAATTTTAAAAAAAGCACAAAGGAAATGCACAAAATAAAAACCATGCAACAAAATTGTACATGGATTCTTTGTGTGCTGTTGCATTATATATTAATTTGGAAACAAGAGGCCCAAACCTCCAGCATAACAATGCCTATGCACTAAAGCAAGGTCCTCTAGGACACAGTCTGCTAAGGTTTGGGTGAAAGAACATGCACGTCCTACAAAGCCTTGACTTTAACAAACATTTTTAGGGTAAACTGGAACTCTGACTACATGCTAGACCTCTTCATCCTGACCTCACTAATGGTCTTGTGATTAACTGAATACAAAGCCCATAAGACATTCCCCAGAAAGTCTTCCCAGAAGCATATAAAGGGTATTATAACAACAAAGGGTTAATAATCTGAAATGGAATGCTCAACAAGCACGTGTAGGTCTCATGGTCAGGTGCTTGGAAATAAAGTGTACATGGTCTATTTTGAGAAAAGCTTATACGTCATTATACATTACCTTATCGACGTGGAAAATGAGGTCAAGCTCACAGACATTCTCAAAACATTTGTCCAGGGTTTCCACAAACACCTGTGTGGAGACAGACAACATAACTGACTTCAAAATTACTTCATACCTTAATAACACTGACATAAAATAAGAAAAAAAAAAAAAAAACATTCCTTATGATGATAAAGTACCTGGATTAAGTCTAGAATGCCGAGTTCACTCTCTGATGAATCTACACAGAAGACAAAGTACAACGTGGCGTAGTGTCTGTAAATCAGCTTGTTGTCTGAACCACCTATCAACCTGGGTGTATAAAAACAAATCGCATTATTGTATAATTATTTTATAAAATACATAGATTTAAAAATACGTTAATCTTTCTTACATTCCACCCTCAAGAAAGTTGCAGACGTTCTCATCCCGCTTTGATACCAGGTGAAACGTTTCCCTGATGATCTGCTGCTCTGTGTCTTCACTCTGGAGCAGAAAATGCAAATAACTGAATTACACTGAAACATCGACTTAATTTTCATAACACGGCAGAAATACTTGCTTGCTTTTCAGCGGTACATGAAAGCAGGTCTGTGCAAGAATTTTTATTCAAATTTTCAATTGCTCTTTTAATGCATTTTTTAAGTAAAGAAGAGCAACAATTCAGTAGCATTAAGTTGCAAAGGAACATTTTACAAACTGAGTGACATTTATGTACAGGGCTGTGTGATTACTAAATAGAGGAGTTGTCTTGGCAAGGCTGAGAGGGGGCATCTTTATCAGCAGAGCTTTCTAGTAGTTCTTGAGCTAGACTTTATTGTAGACATCTCCGTACATCCATCTAGGAACCAGGGACCGTGGTGCCAGATGTTGACCATTGTATTTATTACTATTTTGTACAGCCGTGTAAGGACCTTTGGTCTTCTACAGACATAGGACACCATAATACGGTATGTACCCTCTATAGTCAAGTCACCCTAAAGGGTGCATTGTCACTTTTTTTTTCACTTGGGTGCATGGCTGCAATGAAAAGGGTGTCCTTTACCACATCATCTGCGCTTAGTGTTGACACATCTGGTCTTACTCCAGGGTAAATATATGAAATGATTGAATGAGGCGTGGAAGTTGCTCACGACTGAACAGAAACTTTCCATGACTAAATATTTATCTAACCCTTAAATCAACTGGTTTTAGCACACACGTTGCTCTCTTGCCACTAAAACATAATTCTAGTCTTACAATAAACATTTTTGCTGGTTTGCGACTGTTTTCAGGATTAGATTACTGTGCAATTACATTACTGATTCAAAATGCAGATAAGCTACCGTAGAAAATGTAGCTGCCACATCTTAGAATTCAATAAATGCACATATTTAATATATATGGATTATATACAAAAGAATCCTTTTGACATCACTTCTAGTCAAGCAAACCATCACCACGAGCCAACAAGGCATGATCAGAGGTAATCTAATCTGACCTTGGCTTTGGCTTAAACAATAGAACAATGTGTAGCCTTTTATGCTTTTATTTAGCCAGATGGTGGAAGGTGCATACTTATATGTATTTTAGTGTAAGCGTGCTAGGCTAACTATGATAATAGCCAACTTTCTGCTTAGTACATCCTGCTTCATTTTAAAGACTGTGTACAATAAGCAATAAATGCCAGTTTTCCATGCTCTTGGAATACATAAAATTTTATTAATTGCTAAAAATGTGTCAGTGCAAATGAAAATGCTGATATCCCATATCTAATTAATCCCACAGTGTAATCTTACAATCTAAATCCCTCGCTTCACAGCAGGGTTTGCCACGTTTTGTGAACTACCAGCTAAAATCTCCTCCTATCACAGAAAGATATGATTTCACATCCAGACAACTACCCACATATTTATTTTCCTAGATCTCCAAATACTAGATGACTTTGTATATTTACTACTTCAGGCAAAAGTTTTTGAGATGACCTTTTATAATCCAGTGGAAACCAGTACAAGGAACACTACATAAACTGTATACTGACTGCATGTTACCACCTTCAGATTAAAGCGGAGGTCAGGCAGGATGCTACACCTATACCTGGCAAATACAATACTTTAACAGAAGAGTTTAAGGTACTAGGAAAAAGAATCCCTTTCTATAAGGGATAATACTTATCCATTTCCATATATCCATATAGAGTTCAACCACTTTAACCAGACAAATTAGCCTCACTTGGAACCAAAAGGAAACAAAAGAGTGGTATGAATGCATAACATTACATTTTATATGAACATGTTTATTTCTATAAATTAACTTAGAACTATTAATATACTGGTGTTCGAGTCACTTGGTCAGATCACTAGATATCATCCTTTTATGACCAGTTTTACAGCAGTGCGTCCAACATTTAATCAAAAGAGTTGTGAGAAGGACTGCACATGTTACTCTTCACAGTATTTAAACCTACCTCAGCCTCAAAAGATAGCTCGCTGATTTTGCCTCAGGGCATCATTTAATTCTATCAGTGTGACCTTGCAATTTCTGTTGAGGTAAAATGACTGATATCAAATGACCATAAAAGGAATTTATTGCTTAATGGAAAAGTTCAAGTTTTCACTGGACATCAAACAATTATGTACACCTGTTTACTGCTCGTACAAAATCTGTTGATCTGGATAGGTTGGGTAGGTTCAAACATTAACAACCACACTAAAATGCATCCTTTGTGGAGGAGTACAGAGATTAGGGTGCCATTTGAGACAAAACTCCCTGTTGTTTCACTTTGGAAAACCGGCCAGTGTGCTTCTATGATTTTCACCTGTGAGTCAAAAAATCTAGTTGTGCAGTGAGAGCAGGAGACAGATCACAAGTTCTGTCTTGTTCTGCAGTGTAAACCCAGCTCTAATCCTGCTATTTATTATGCTCAGTCCCAAAAATAATATAACTTCGAGTTATTAAAAAAGACGTGTTAACTCAGCGTGTTAGATCACCTTGCACAACGTTATCAACGGATATATTTAGCAACACTTTTCCTTTTTTTTGCCAACTTCCACTTGATTTAATCTGTGATCATATGCAGCATTAAATAAAAAGATAACATGTACTAGGAAAAAACTTAATGATTTATGTCAATCTACATTAAAAATAAGCAAGGTGTTTTAAAACTAACGCAGCACGGTGGCTACATGGTTAGCACAGTCGCCTTGCACCTCCAGGGTACGGGTTCGATTCCCTCCCTGGCGTCTCTATGCATGGAGTTTAGGCTAATTGGCGTTTTCAACTTTTCTAAAGTGTGCGAATGAGCATACTGTATGTGCGTGTGCCCTGCAATGTATTGGCACCCCGGTGAATTGCTCTAAGTCTCCTGGGATAGGCGCCAGGCCCCCTGTGACCCTGTACACCGAATAATGCGGTATAAATTATGAGTGAGTGAGAATGAGTTTTAAAGCTGTGTGCAAAAAGTCTTCTTTTGATTGTACAGGGTGTCCCAAATATCTCCATACAAAGATGAAATTAATATAAGTAAGTAATTAAATGCATAACACCAGGTGTGTTGACACGAGTTCATCATGCACGACAAAAAAAAACTATGTGCGTGTTTATATAAAAAATATTTTGGGGGAAAATGGTAATCATGGAGTGGAAGTTTTTGTAAATGTATGTACACTTCTGGGAGAACATGTGGATAAAGACACACTTGAACAACACACAAGTTACAAGACTTTGAAATGTGCAAAGATAAAGTAGAAAAGTGTTCATTATTTTCTATATAGTTTTTACATTTGAATTAATATACTTAATTTATTTTAATTTTTTTGAAACACGGAATTTCTGAAGATGTTATAATGGTGCCTGAGAAGACTGACCATCACTGAATCACGAGTCAACCTCAAGGCCGAGTCACGTGGTAATCTGAGCTCGCGCTCTCTCTCTCCCTGCTGGCAGCATCACACATGATCAGAAATTCAGGCACACGTCACACACACTCACGTAACATGACACTCTCTAATTCTATTATCCTCAGTCGGTGTGTGTATTTTCAATTACAATTCACACTCATGATACGATGATACATTCTCTTAAAGGTCAGTTTGACACTGACTTTTAGGTGATATGAGCAACGGTAGCGACAGAGCGAACAGTACTGATCACAATAACGTAAATGATTTGAAAGGAAAACCGCTATGCCAGGTTTAAATGAGCCAGCGTACACACTAGCCAGTTAGCTCTACAGATTACCAATCACTCTGTATAATTCTGTATATAACGTTACATTACTGTTCATCCCGATATAAAACACTACATATACATATAAAGCTGGATGACAATCTAGTCTTTAGTGAGCTCTCTCTCTCTCTCACACACACACACAGCTCACTCCTGTCCACCAGGCTGGCAGCTCAACTTAGCCAGGAGTTTGCTCGCTAGCGTGAATGAAACTCATACTTACGTAATGTTCATAAAATTTCGAAAGCCTGGGTTTGCCATGGTTGTTGAATATCAGTATGGCTTTTATCATGATATTGGTTATCAAGTAGTGAATTAAACTGTCAGGTAGACGTCCTCAGGAACGGTTCCTCTGCGGTGTTGTGTTACCTGAGTGAAACTCTAGCTCAGAGCCACTCCACCGGAGAGAGAGAGAGAGAGAGAGAGAGAGTGGCGGAGGAGGACATGACACAAGTGTGTGAAGTTAACGACCGCATCGCATTTCCGAATATCCTTCCGCTGGTGGTCAGGAAAATAAAAGTCTCTCCAAACACCTATGTAATTGTTTTCCCATTCATCCACGTGCATACTACGTTACTTATTCATATCTTTATTCATTCATATATTGATTAATTCTTCAAATTTTTCTATTTGAATTTAAGAATGTTTATTTAAAATTCACAGCTTGAAATAGACTATTGAGCATTTCACATGAGATTCATTATCTGTACCTTTTTATTCTGTATACAGGGTCTCAGGCAGTCTGGAGCCTATCCCAGGAAACTTAGGGCACAAAGCGGCATACACCTGGACATGGTGCCAGTCCATCGCAGGGCACACACACACACACACACACACACACATACACACACTTGCATTCATTCACACAATACGGGTAATATGGGAACACCAGTTAGCCTAATCTGCATGTCTTTGGACTGTGGAGGAAACAAAAGTACCCCAAGAAAACCCGCCAAGCACTGGGAGAACATTCACACTCCATGCAGACAGGGGTCGAACCTAGACCCTAAAGGTGCAAGGCGACAGGGCTAACCACTAAGCCACTGTGCAGCCTATGAAAGATTCAGTGCACATAAATTAAAAGGGCTTTTCAAAGTTACATATTTCAGTTTTTAAAAATCTGTAGTATTTAAATAAATAAAAAAATAACGATTAAGCAGTGATTATATAATGTGCTTTTCATAGGCTGAGATCATTTAAATAATTATGATGCCAATTTTTCCATATTCTTATTTATCCTGGTCAGGGTGACAGTGGACATAGATGTGAGGCAGGAATAAACTATTTTAATCACATGGCACCATGAACAAACACTCCTAGGGACAATCTGAAATCCAGAGGAACCACTGGGGAGAACAGGGGGCCATGGGGACAATGTGCAACCAGACAGGACACTTCAGCTGTAACACTGCCTGGTGATCCATCATGCCACCCAATGTTTACTCACTGCAGTTGAGTAAATACAAAACACTGTCCAACATGTGACAGATCTGCATACAGACTATCCTGTTTAATACAGACAGTTTAATTTCATTCCATTAAATTTTATTTATATAGCCATTTTTTACAAAGCAGCTTTACAGAATTGTGAAAAAAAAATTATTAGTTTGAGAATGTGAGGAAATATGTACCTATGTAATTATAATTATTAGTTTGTCTCTGATGAGCTAGCTGAAGACCGGTGATGGAAATAGGAAGAAACCGTGAGAGGAACCAGACTCAACAGGGAACACATCCTCTTTTGGGTCACATCAGAAGTATATTGCAAGGATTGATTTGCACTCATGCTGTGCTCTGTGACACTGAAAATTCAGTATAATGGGAATTCCCTTATGTTGTTGGAGCCTCGGGTACAAAACTTGTGGGAATTTCAAAACTACTGAGTGACTGTAATCACAAGCCATCAGATCAGCCAAGTCAAAGACCATCTTCATGGTCAAGTACAGTACTTCATCTAATAAAAATTTCTTATTTGCTATTTGAAACCAAATAAATGTCTTTTTTATATGACAGATACAATCTATCCACAGATTTACTTTCCTTTCTACATTGTAGGAACAAGTAGAACACCACTCCATCTGCCAACTGTTTAAGCATCATAACCTGCTATAAAACTACTCAGATTTGATTCATCCAAATCCAAACGTTAACATTAAACATTTACCCAGTACGAGAATGTAAAGCCGATAGGCTTTGACCACAACAAACTAAGCTGAAACAACTAGCTAGTTAATGAAGATGGATAAAGCTTCAAGCTTTAACAATTACTAGAACATCCATAGATGCGAGGTCCATTCTTATCTGTGGAAATTTCGTAAAACACATCTAGGGACAATCTAAAAATACAGAGGAACCACTGAGGAGAACATGGAGACAGGGGACAATGTGCAATCAGACAGGACACTTCAACTCAAATGTTTGTAAGTTTGGGACTTATTGTACTTAGCTAACTAACTAGCCATTCACACCCCGTAATCAATTAATTTAAACAAATTTAAAACACATGTGCAACGAAAGACTTTAGATTACCCATTAAAGAAAACGACTACTAGCTCAAAATAGGCTTACCTATATGTGTTTGATTAGATTCAATGCTTTAAGATTTAAGTCTTGCAATATGGAAATAAGACAGGAAGAGAAGGGATTTGAAAATTAACAACACGTTCTTCTGTTCAAAATCTGATAAAAAGCTATTTTTAAAATAGTTCATGAGTGTTGAAGTGGGGATAGAGTCAAAACTTTTTTCTGTGATTTTTCTAACAGGTCAAATAATAGGTCAAAGCAAATTAGTCCGACTAAATAGCACATTGTAACCTGATTTGCCTGCTTGCTTTGTTTTAGTTTGGACAATATTTTTTCATCTCATAATTAAGAAGGAATGACATGCCCAAATCCCAGCCACTGGACGCAGTGTCGGTCCCATGCCCAGATAAAAATGGGAAGGTTGCTCCAGGAAGGGCATCCGTTGTGAAAACCTGTGCCAAGTTATTGTGTGAATTAGATGGACGGGAGCAGCCGAAAGACGAACAATTAAGAAGGAACAACAGACGGTGCATAATGTAGTGAAATAGAAAGTATGATATTTTACTCTTTAAATGTAGTGGCGGTAAAGCAAAATGTCTATCAAAATGCACATAGGAAATTAAAGCATCAATAATTTAAAAAGCTACATAAAATACATTAATGTATTAAATTGATCTCATTACTGTCCACCACTGATTTTACTGTTATGGAATAGCATGGGTTAACAGTGAGTAAACAAGACAATCTCACCATTGCAGAGGGGCAAGTGATACTGAGATCAGATTGTGAAATTTCTCACCCTGCGCAATGTTTGATTACATTTTCTGACGTCAGGAAATTCTTTTGAAAAGTGTTTGGTGATGGACAAATTAATCGGACAGCGAAACCTGTGCACAGTGAAGTCTGAACACCATGGAATCTGATTTCTTTAAATAAAATAGCAGATTAGTGTTTGTTTGTTTGAAGCACAGATAGTTGGAAACCTTTTTCTATCTTTGCTCTATTTTTTTTTTACGCAAATAGGAGAAGGATATAAACCTGGACTTGCTGTAGTGTTACCTGGGTTTGGGTTATAGGGTTTCTCAAAAGCATTTCAGAACATTATTCAGCAAACATTACATTAAACACACACATTAAAACAGCTATTTTTTTATTGAAGTGTGTAAGATATAATTAGGTATATCGTTTATATTCAGTATTCATTATAGTCTTATGTATATAATATAGCTCAAATATGTTATTTTATAGTGGTTATAGTGGAAAAGCTAACGAATAGATAATGAAAACTGTTTCATTCTGTTTGTACTAAACACTGACTGTCTGCTTGATGTATTTTAATTCCTCTTCCTCTCTGCATTTATGTTTGTATATTTATCCTTTTCTTGCATCTTCACATTTAACAAAATGAAATATTGTTTTA
The DNA here is from genome assembly GCA_011419295.1 of Clarias macrocephalus. Classification (NCBI taxonomy): domain Eukaryota; kingdom Metazoa; phylum Chordata; class Actinopteri; order Siluriformes; family Clariidae; genus Clarias; species Clarias macrocephalus. The sequence continues at coordinate 147,806 of JAAGKR010000639.1, read as the reverse complement.
TAAAATTGTATGATGTCATGATAAAAATGTCACTTTGTTGCACTTAGTGAAAGTACTAATTGCTACAGTTTTACACAGTATTCAGTGGTCAGAAATGTACAGAGGATATACAGTGATGCAGTCCTATTAATATACTGTAAACTTTGTGCATGCACATTGGTCCTATAGATAGGGGCCACGGTTTTTTTATTAATCAAATTTAAGCACAGTTGGTGTAACTATATTTGTACAGAGAGGATGGCAGGAGATGTCACTGATAAGACCTTTACCATTAATGCATGATTCTTAAGGCATAAATATTGTAATATTCCTACTGGATTACCACGAAGATGGTTCAACTGAATTTTTTAGCTGATAAGGATTTGGCCTTTTAAAAAAGAAAATCCTGGCATGAACAGAAACTGCACATTTCCACCTGCCTGATTTTTTAAGCAAGTGATATACTGATATTTCTGCAACGTAAGTCACAGTTTATTTATTCAAATTCAACTAATCATACATCCTTCAGGCTGCACCTTCATGGATGTCGTATATCACACTTACATGTAGCACCTTATACAGAGGTGTGATGTGTCACTTGAAATGTGACAAGCCCTTTATAAAGAGGTGTAAATAAGAAAAAGCTGTATTTCTACATTTTATCTACTAAAATACTGAAGGCTCAGAATCATTACTATTAACATGACCACTTGAACAGTATTCTAGCAGTTTCTCTAGCCAAATGTGCAGCACATAGAAACTGCATGATTCAGGATTTTGAGATGCCACCTTCTTTCACTACTTAATGGTCCAGTTCTGCTGTTCACATAACTATTGTAGGCCCTTTCAGCAGTGGACAGGCATGTGTTACACCGTGTTCTGACACCTTTAGACACCATAGACAGAAAAAACTCTTTTTCAGCAATTTGTTCTACTTTGTTTCATACTTTCAATTTGTTCAGCTTTACTCTGGGATCAGACAGGACAAGCTAGTCTTCACTCCCCATGCACATCAGTGAGCCTTGGGTGCCCATTACAGTATTGGTTGTGCTTCCTTCAATCACTTTTGGAAGGTGTTAACCACTGCATACTGGGAACACTGAACAATGGCCATTTCAGAGACGCTTTAAAGTTGCTTTTAATTGAAAAGAGCTGTAACCAATAACATTTGGCCTGTTTGTTCAATGTGTTCTTTGTTTTATCATCTTTTTAAAGTATAAAGTAGAACAAACAACAACAACAACAAAAATAACTGAACATTTATTGGCTTGTTAATCACTGACTTTCTCCCCAAGTACTAACATAATGATTATTCAGTGTTGCAGTAACTGTTAGCTTAGTGCATGCAAATATTTTCTGCTGTAATGCTTCCTGTTGCATCACCTCTAGTTGCACATTTTTAACGGTTGCAATAAATTGCTAGAAGCTGTGGATGATAACACAGGCAAAACGTGTGCATTTGCTAATTCTTTCTGAGGCAGCAGGGGGCGCAAATTGACAGCAGACGGGAGCGGAATCGTACTCAGTAAACAGTGCGGCTTTCAGTGTATTGACGCTGTGCGGCCACGTGGTGGCGCAAGAACGCCGTTTCACGAAGCAGTTCACTCAGAACTACACGTCATATGCAGTCCAAAATGCAAAGATTGCTTTGTGTGGGTTAATTCCCAGGTTCACGTTTTTTTTTAAGTGACATACAATGACATTATCAGACTGTTAACTATTTGTTAATAACATTACAATTAAAACGAGATTCGCTGCTTACGCTTGTTCGAATATATATATATATATATTCTATTTTTTCTCATTTTTATGAGGGGGTTTGTTGTCGGGTAAAGTCCTTATGAAATAAACTTTCTTTGTCTAACCCCTAAGCCTGTATATCGATTTTAAGCAATGAACCATTGACCTGCTTCACGTTGTAAAACCTTTAGATGTTTTAGTTACTCAGTGTGCAGTGTACTTAGTTTTAATTTCAGTCCCACAGTCTTCTATTACACCATGCGCCTTTTGTCTTTTATAGCTCATACTTGAACGGATGCCCAGTTCGAAAATAAAAACGTGTGGCCGGATTATACCAAAAACACCACTGTTATGTGAAACATCGGATTAAATAAAGCAAAATGCGAGTTTTCTTTCCTTGTCTTACTTTTCATTCACATACCTAAAAAAAAAAAAGAAAAGAAAGAAAAGCCACAATCCACTTACCACTTTGACGTTATTTGTGCGTTTTATTGCGTTTCGTTTTAATCGTCGGCAAAATATCACCCCCCCCTCTAAAATATAGTGGTACAGTCCATCAAGTTGCACCAGCATCTATAAAACGCTAGGGGCGCTCGTTCAGTGCATTGAGCATCTCAGACAGACGAGCAGGAGACATGGAGCACACTGAAATGGTAAAGCCAGAGACGCTGGAGGATTTGATTAAAATTCTTCACCGAATTTTCGAAAGTGATAATGTCAATGTTGAGGAGGTGCAAAGTATTATGGAGGCGTACGAAAGTAAACCACAGGAATGGAAGAAATTTGCGAAATTTGACCAATACAGGTATTATTATTATTATTATTATTATTATTATTATTATTATCAATTTCCCGAGTTATTCTGAGGATTTTTTCAAAATGATCTTTTTTTTTCAAAAGAATTTAAAGTTATGTTAAACTTGTTTATTTGTTTAGTTTAATATAAGGAATATTGAACTCTATAGATTTGGTCTCCTTTTTCTTCTTTATAGTTTTTTTTTTAAGGTATGCAGTACTGATGTATAACCTATTATTTTGTTAAAATGTAGTGCATCTGCATGTATATGTGCTCGCCACGTTGGCCATGTTTGGAAAGTGCTATTATACGGAGGCCCCAAGTTGCTGAGTGTTTTGAAAGGCTTTTAAAGTCGGGGTGGTGAAGGGGTGGGTAGGAGGCTACCAATCACAGTCATGTGTACAACACACACCCGACAAGTGCTACAGGACAAAAAAAAAAAAAAAAGCACTGCAGCTTTATCTGTAATCTGAGGATCGTTACACTGATAGCACTGTATCAGCACTGAACAGTAAACACACGAACACTCAAACACACACGCACACAAACACAAATTAGGTTGATCTTTAGAAACTACCCAGCAAAAACCTCCAATTATAGGCAGATAAATACAGAATATACACAAAATGTGTTACGGTAATAAAAAACGAAATATGAATTGTATTATGAGTGCTGCACATATAGTTAGAATCACTCAGAATCCAATCAGGAGGTGATTTAATAATAAATAAATAAAAACAGACAGATGTGATAATATGAAGAATAAAAAGGGGCATTTTGTGACAAAGTAAAAATCTTTCAGTGTAAATCTGTCTTAATTGAAGAAGCAAAAGCCTATTTTAATCTTAGAAACTAACAATGATGCCATGACATGTCTTTTCAGGTACACCAGGAATCTCGTCGATGAAGGCAACGAGAAATTTAACCTTATGATTCTGTGTTGGGGTGAAGGGCATGGCAGGTAATGCATTGATGATAACGTAATTCTGAAATATAAATACAAATGAGTTGAGCTAAATGTGTATATCGGTATATCGGTTTCCAGGCTATATTTATTCTTTGGAACTGAAGCAACTTGAACTTCTCCCATAAATACTCTAAGGAATGTGTGGTATGCTGTGTAATTATAGCTTGATTTATTGTTTTTAAAGCCACTTATTCTGCCAAACTTTCTTTTAAATCATTTTTCTAAATATTCAGATGGGTCTTCAGTGTGTGAGTTATAGAGAGCAGAGAGAAACATTCCATGCTTCTTTTTTTTTTTTCCTCCCGATTTTGCATTGGCTGTGACCTTAGATGAGGGGGAAACCCTCTCCCTGTTTGTTGCTTAGCTCCGCTGTTCTTTGGTGGCAGAAGGGCTCAGCATTAGCTCATTTACATAGACACAGAAGCAGCGTGTTTCTAAAACAGAGTTGGTTTGAGGTATTTAAAAAACAAACAAACAAAAAAAGAACACTGAGGGGTCTCTGGGGGGTGTTTCAGCTCAAACATTAAGAGTCAGACTTTGTGGGAGCTCTGAGAAGAAATGATAAAATATGGCACCCATTGCATCAGTAAAAAGAAAATGACAAAATAACAAATTTTTCTAAGATTTAATGATCATAATCATTATCATATAGGTTAAAAAGTCTTAAATTTGTTTTTTTTTTCCCCCCTTCAACTGCGCTGATGTTGCTGCGTGGCTTTTTGAAGACGTGCAAACTGATAGTGGAGTTCAACACACTTGGAATCTATGTGTTGTGATGTCTTAAATGGAAAGGACACATTGATAAGAGTGAATCATGACCTCATTCTGGATTAGCACGATTTACAGTTATTAAACTTTTTAGTTGTTACTTTAAACAGTTTTTGTTACATGGTTGTTTATACAATACAGAAATTACTGGTACTTCATTTAGTTTACTCTTATATGTACCTTATTTAAGCTTAATTGAAGGTAGAGTAAATGTTAATAATTTTGATTGGGTAGTGTTTGTAATAAAATATTTATTACAAACACCACCCCAACAAAATTAGTAATATTTACTCTTATATAATTTACCCTCATATAATTCTATACTTAAAGATGCAAGAAAAAAAATCTGCTCTTATATTGAACAATTTAAACTTTATTGTAGTTAGAGTAAATGTTATTAATTTTGTTGGGATAGCGTTTGTATTGAAATTTTCATTGTAATTTCTGAGTGTTTGTGTGCTCGGTTCCACTTGCAGTAGTATCCATGACCATTCAGACTCACACTGCTTCCTGAAGCTTCTGCAAGGCCAGCTGAAAGAGACTCTGTTCGAATGGCCTGATAGTAAAGCACATGGTGACATGGTCCAGAAATCTCAGCGCATCTTGCAGGAAAACCAGTGCGCTTATATTAATGGTAAGATTGTGTTATCAAAATGATTGAATTGTATCTTGATGTTAACCATCATGTATTTTCTGGAATACACATTATTCTCAGGTTAATAATCTATTAACACTGATTACAAAAGCTTTAAGATAAAACACCCACTGAAGGAAGGTCATAGGGTGCTTTTTGCTTAGAGGGCAATTATCATTTTCTACTAAATTCCTTTGCTGCCACACCTGCCTGTACTTGTAATTGTGCTAGAGTATGGGAAGGATAAGATGCATTTTGCAAGAATAAGGATATAGATAGTATGCCTAAAAAAAAAAAAAGGTTTACAGTAATGAAACATGGCTTCATTTGAATTTAAACCACAGGAATTTCTATGTTTTACAGATTCCATCGGCCTTCACCGGGTAGAAAACGTCAGTCACACGGAATGTGCAGTCAGTCTGCACTTGTACAGTCCACCTTTCCAGTGTTGCCAAACATTTGACCAGCGAACGGGACATAAGAATACAGTCAAAATGACGTTCTGGAGTAAATTTGGCAAGAGGACACCAGTTGTAAGTCTTAATGTTCCAAATATTTTGAATACCCTCTCCACTATAAAAATACCCAAAGCCTAGCACAGGATAGCTAAAACTATTAACTGACCACTACAGATTAAAGTTAATAAGCCATGAGAATGGGGTGTGTTACAGTGAATTTATCGTTGGTATGGGTGTTCTTGCATGACAACTATTCATCAAACAGCGTAGTTTGTTAACGGAAGCTTTGGAAGCAGCATAATGGGTGAAGACACATTCTCTATTCACATATTCTATGGACACAACAGTGGCTTATGTGCAATATTTTGTTAGTTTTTTTAGTTCTAGTCATTTTGATGCATTTACAGTACGTATGTGTATATCAAGGATATTGCAATGTCCGTTTTCAGAACCAAAACTTTCCATTCCGAAAGGCACATTATTACACAGATTTATGTTTTCCCTCTTGAATATCATATGCCTTAGTAATTACAATTTAAAAGAAGTAAAATACTTAAGATTGGAGTGGCTGGTTTTCCTGTTTAACAAGGGATGAAAAAAAAAAAGGTAGCACTTTGTACAGCATGTACAGTAGGATGGGTTCAGAATACAATCAAATGTGTCATTAAACAATAAAACCAAAAGTCTTGGTGCTATCAGTGCTAGAAATTCTGGCAAAATGTACGTCTACTTACAGCAGATAAAGATAAAACAATTCAGACCTGATAGAACAGTCTTTGGAAGTTACATTGTTTGTTTAAGTGGCTCATAACTTATTTATCACATCATAAAATATATTGTTCATATAGTTGTTCATCTAATGGTTGTTAATATTTTGTTTTATGGCTACCTGTCTAATGCTTTATGATTGCTCTTAATAGATTTCTTAGGAAACAAATGCTCAATGAACAAACTGAGTCAGGAATAAAAAGTAAAAAATGGTTTCAGCTTCCCCCCCCCCCCCCTTTTTTTTTTCAGATCTCTTGAATACGTTCTTGTTTACCACAGATACTCATTTTCATAAGTGGGGTTTAAACAGGGTCTTAGCTTAATGTAAGAGACAGTGAAAGTCTCAGACACAGGCATCTGTGAGTATTTAAGGAATGTTGAAGGAGCTCCTTTTGCAATCAGTCTCCAAGCAATTTTTTTGCAAATTTCTCTGTTCACAAACAATAATCAAAATGCAAAGTATTTTTTTTAGTGCTAAGGTGATACAGCTTGTCCATATATACTTTCACAACACGCTAGATTTAGCCTGGTATATTCCAAGTAACTGCATTCACAAGTGACCTAAAATTCAATGAAATACTTGTAGACACAGCAGTTTTTTACTATTCAGTTGATAAAATTGAGAAAATTTGGTGGTGACCAGAAAATTGTTCTTTAGGCAAAGCATTCTTCTTCTTCTTTTTCTTATTATTATTATCATTATTTATTATTATTAGTAGTAGTACTTAACATTTACAAGCTCTCTCAGTTCTAGCAACACCAAATGGGTGAAAAAAGAACTTTCTGTTCCAGCTTTGGCAAATACAGTGTACTTATCTTCTATTCAGAAGTTACATAAGCTCACCTTGACCAAACTGCTGTCTGGCCAGGCACATTGCAACATCACTCCTGTGATAAGATATAGATGAGAGGGGATGAAAACATTGCTTATGCTTAGGTTTTTTTTTTTTTTTGCCTTATTCTAAAGGTTTTAACAGAAAGATACTTTATTTTGTCAACATAATATCTATCCTTTCCTCTTTTCTTTTGCAGGAAACTACAGTCTCACAAGAAAATAATTGAGAATTGGAAGACAAATGTTTACATTTACAAATTCAGGCATGATTAACACATAAAAGGTGACATTATATTTTTATAATACAAGAATTATGATTTAATACTTAGTAAATTTGCAAAGGACGTTTTGAATCGGGACTCTGTAATTCAAAAGGTTTTGTCATGACCCAGTGTAATCTTGGCAAGTGCTGCTGAACACATTCTGAGGGCCTGAATAACAGACTGTGGCTGGACTGCCTCAGCAGTCTGTTCTTTGTTCACTAGGTTTGAGAAAAGCCCTTCTTAACAGCATTCCCAAGCATCTTTAACCTGTATAATCATACATTTGTACTGTTACTGGGCCTGACTTTGGTTTGCCTAAAGATGTAATTTGTAATTTTTCCATTAAAGTCACACGAAAAAGGAATTGCCTAAAAAGGCCATTTATAAATTTGACAGCTATATGTAAAATGGAGCACTTTCTTTTACTGATGTGTTAATTTCGATGTAAACTGGCATAGTTTATAATCTCCACTTTGTAACATAACACCATTTTTTTTATACATTTCATTGTCAGTCAACTTCATATGGAACAATGTTAAGAGGAACAAAAGGGTAGTGATTATACTTAGTATTTTAAGCATATATGTCTTATTTAAAATTGAAACGAAGTCTTAATTAACAATGATTTTTAAGGCAAACCTAGAGTAAAAATTGTTGCACAGTGAATGATACTTGTTCAAGTTATAAATATTGAGGTATTTATAGGTTTGAATGGTTTGAACAGCATTTTCTAGTTTATACTGTTTCTTCCACCGATCAAACCGTAGGATGATTTGCTCTAACTTTTTTAATGTTTTTTTTTTTTAAAAACATTGCTGTAAAATGTTTACAATCATTGTTGTCTGTCCTGTAAAATAAATTCTTTGTTCATCCCTTGATTGTATTATCCTTATTTGGAGTCTATATTACTATGACTTTTTAGGTCATCAGCTCTTTTTTGGGGGGGGGGGGGGGGTATATATATATAAAAAGTATATATACTTTTTGCTTATATATGTAGTACATACTGTATGTGGTAGTTACTGTTGTTTTAACACACATACATAATAATTATAGTTTAATAAATATATTTTGAGGCTTTATTATAAATTCTCAAACCACATTCATTTAAAGTGAATCTTTACTTATGCTTACACAGGTGACCAAAAGAGTTTAAAGAGTATACATGAAAATTAGTATAGGTATAAATGAGTAAGAGGACAAATAACAATTCACCAGAAATTACAGCAATAATACAGTTTCTGAATTCTGTTTGTATTCAGTTTCAATGCTCAGTAAAATAAACTCTGTTTATTGTCTTCAATTGTCTTGAACATGTAAATGAAATTATGCATGGGATTATTATGTCTCCTGTACTGAGTGCAGTTAATGAACAGCATCCAGGTATGAATACAGTGTATTATAATATGTATGTAAGTTATAGTTTCTAGCAAAGGGAAAAATACATTTCAGAATTCATGTATTAGAATAAAAAAAAACTTCATGTTCAAGATCAGGTAGGCTTTATTGTATCACTCCTCTTTTTAGACAGTTATAATGTTAAGAAAGCAAATGGAGAAAGTGGGCACCCAGTCAAAATGACCCGAAGAGTACAACGAAGACTCATGAGGTAAAGAAACAACCCTGAGTGACAGGCAAAGATTTGAAGGCATCATTGGAACGGACTAACTAACTGTGTTAACAAATCTACAATACTAAAAAGAACATTGCTGCACACTTGAAGTTTGCAAAAGAGCATATTGACACCCCACAGCGATACTGGCAAAATTATTTGTGCACTGATTAACTAAGATTGCACTATTTGGAACGAACATACAGCACTACATCTGGCGTAAAAAGGGCACTGCATATCATCATGAAAACATCATCACAACCTTGAAGTATTGTGGAGGAAACATTGTTATGACAGCCTGGTCTGCTTGCAGTCACAGGGGGAAAGGTAAATTCAGAACTGTATCAAAAAATGATTCAGGATAACGTGAGTTAACAAGGACTTTTTCGACTACTATTTTGAATGTTCAATGGGTATGTTCAAAAAAGACATGAAAGATCGGATTTTTGTGTTATTATTTTAGGCACATTATATTTGTCAATAATTTAAATGAAGATCAGATTACATTATATGACAAATTATTGCAGAAAAACATTAAATTCCAAAAGGTTCATATACCTTTTCTTGCCACTGCATAGGTCCCCCAGAATCACAGTGCTACACTTATTATGAAACAGTGCAAAGATAAAAGAATCATTAGAGACAATGCAAAATTAATAGCTACAATAATTACAATAGATTTTCAACTACTGTATAAGCAATACAATATACTATACACTGAACACTGCAGAAACCAAAACTCTATTTCACAGACTGTAAATGACAGTAATATGCTCAGTAAAATAAACTCTGTTTATTGTCTTCATATACAGTATGAACATGTAAATGAAATTATGCATTGGATTACTATGTCTCCTGTAAAGTTACTGAGTGCAGTTAATAAACAGCATCCAGGTATGAATACAGTGTATTATAATAATATGTATGTAAGTGTTTACAACCTAAAGAGTAGCATACATAAAGTTAAAAAAAAAAATTTTTTTAATCCAGGATGTTATGGACTAAAATCATTCATCAACAGTGCAAGCAAAACACTTCTAAACCTATAGGAGGTGAAACCAGCTGATATTTGATATATCTGTGAGTAAGAGCTATCACAAATTTGAATGAAATACTTCATTTTGATGTAAAATCTTGTACAAAGATTTCATGTACAAAAGCTTTGCTTTTCTTTGTATGTCCCTTCTGCTGTGCATTCTATTGCTACAGTATAAACTAGAAGCCCAATGAATTAATGTTGCCCTTAAACATTTAAACAGCTGTACACTGTGAGTTTCAATTGGTTCTATCTCTGACAGCTTCAGAAGTATTTTGGCATTGTTCGAAAATGTCTTATTTCTTGTGTCTTGTAATTGATTTGATTCTAACATCTCTCAGCCAACCATCCACCAACCTGGCATCTTCTTTACACCACTTCAAGCCAACAACTATCCAACACCCATTCACCTTCAAATTGCTTGGTTCCCTGGCTGCAGTGGGCAGAACATACCAAAAGTGATGCAAGAATGGAAAATCTGAGGTGAAAAGGCTGGCCTGTCTAGTCCAATCCAATAGAAGAGCTACTGTAGCTCAGATTGAGGTAACGGTTAATACTGGTTTGAATAATAAGGTGTCAGAGAACACAGGCCATTGCTGAATTTTCCCATAAGAAATAATAGAAACTCAGATGATTTGTTCCAATCCAATAGAAGAGCTACTGTAGCTCAGATTGAGGTAACGGTTAATACTGGTTTGAATAATAAGGTGTCAGAGAACACAGGCCATTGCTGAATTTTTCCATAAGAAATAATAGAAACTCAGATGATTTGTTCCACAACCCAAAACAATATTCATGTAAAATGATTAATACAAAATATAAAGTAAAAAAAAAAAAAAAAACCTGCACTTTACCTTTGAAAAGAATCTTAGCTGGAGTAAGACGCGAGAGGAGAGAAGTAGGAGGGGAGCGACTGTGTAGGACGACTTTCACACAGACACACACACGCACACATGCACACACACACACACACACACACACACACACACACACACACACACACACACTAACAGAATCACTCCTCTCTGACATAGTCTCCTTTTGAGGATTTCACAGAAATGTGATGTTGCATTGCCGTTAAACAGATTCATCTCCCACACTGCTACAGCCGTTTTAAAATTTTTCCTTCACGGGGTCCAATGTTGCAGTACAGTTACTAAAGAATAGTCTTAGACACAAAATTTTAAAAATGCTTCACGCACACCAGCATGGCTACCACAGCATCTTGCAGCGGCATGCTATTCCATCCGGTTTGCGTTTAGTTGGACCATCATTTATTTCTTAAAAGGACAATGACCCCAAACACACCTCCAGGCTGTGTACAGGCTATTTGACCAAGAAGGAGAGTGTTGGGTCGCTGCGCCAGATGACCTGGCCTCCACAGTCACCGGACCTGAACCCAATTGAGATAGTTTGGGGTGAGCTGGACCACAGAGTGAAGGCAAAAGGGCCAACAAGTGCTAAGCATCTCTGGGAACTCCTTCAAGACTGTTGGAAGACCATTTCAGGTGACTACCTTTTGAAGCTCATCAAGAGAATGCCAAGAGTGTGCAAAGCAGTAATCAAAGCAAAAGGTGGCTACTTTGAAGAACCTAGAATATGACATATTTACAGTTGTTTCACACTTTTTAGTTATGTATATAATTCCACATGTGTTAATTCATAGTTTTGATGCCTTCAGTGTGAATCTACAATTTTCTTAGTCATGAAAATAAAGAAAACTCTTTGAATGAGAAGGTGTGTCCAAACTTTTGGTCTGTACTGTATATATGATGTATATTATTTTCATATAATATTAATTATATTATCATAGTATATAGCATGCTTCTATAGCCATACATTTAGTATTAAATTATTTATACAATATTTTCTTTTCCTGAAGTGTGTACACATTGTTTTGGCTGACTCTGTATATATCTGTCAAAACAAAACTGCCTGGAGGCAGACCCAAATGCAAGGGATCCACAGATGAGGTGAAAAGGCTGGCCTGTCTAGTCCAATCCAATAGAAGAGCTACTGTAGCTCAGATTGAGGTAACGGTTAATACTGGTTTGAATAATAAGGTGTCAGAGAACACAGGCCATTGCTGAATTTTCCCATAAGAAATAATAGAAACTCAGATGATTTGTTCCACAACCCAAAACAATATTCATGTAAAATGATTAATACAAAATATAAAGTAAAAAAAAAAAAAAAACCTGCACTTTACCTTTGAAAAGAATCTTAGCTGGAGTAAGACGCGAGAGGAGAGAAGTAGGAGGGGAGCGACTGTGTAGGACGACTTTCACACAGACACACACACGCACACATGCACACACACACACACACACACACACACACACACACACACACACACACACAACACACACACACACACTAACAGAATCACTCCTCTCTGACATAGTCTCCTTTTGAGGATTTCACAGAAATGTGATGTTGCATTGCCGTTAAACAGATTCATCTCCCACACTGCTACAGCCGTTTTAAAATGTTGCAGTACAGTTACTAAAGAATAGTCTTAGACACAAAATTTTAAAAATGCTTCACGCACACCACATGGCCACAAATTAGTTATAGTAAACAGTACATGACCATATAAATGTTGACTATACGAGGGATGAATGCGGACTGATACTAAGATTACCCACAATCCTATAGAGCAAGGGAGAGAAACATCATTTTCTCAGATGTGATCATGTGATGCTTGGCAAACGTAGCATATGCGTAATACTCGTATTTCAAGATCTCGTTTATCAAGTTAAAATTAATTATTTAAAAATTGCTAAATACTCGCAAACCAAGTTACTTGCAATCCAAGGTCCCACTGTATATATACAGTACAGACCAAAAGTTTGGACACACCTTCTCATTCAAAGAGTTTTCTTTATTTTCATGACTATGAAAATTGTAGATTCATACGAAAGGCATAAAAACTATGAATTAACACATGTGGAATTATATACATAACTAAAAAGTGTGAAACAACTGAAAATATGTCATATTCTAGGTTCTTCAAAGTAGCCACCTTTTGCTTTGATTACTGCTTTGCACACTCTTGGCATTCTCTTGATGAGCTTCAAGAGGTAGTCACCTGAAATGGTTTTCACTTCACA